>WSYH01014291.1:0-15822 GCA_036426205.1 Ascaphus truei
ACCTGTTGGTGGCCCTTGAGGATTGGATTTGGCCCCTCATGTACTAAAATAATAGCAGAGATGGCAGACTGAAAATCAGTGACATCTGGCTGTCCCGGCCACAAATAATGGCATTTTAATGGATGTGATGATTTATTTTTTATTGGCGAGACTCCACTGATGTGTATGGGACTGCGCATGCCAAAAGCAGCAGTCCCGTCTCACTAATCCTCCCCGCCCCCCTTTTGAAGAGCAAGGTAACAAAGAGATAATCCGGAGCTGAACCACGTTACTTTCAGCTACAGAGATCCCCTGGTTCCCAAGATATTAACCAGTGCAATTACAGGTGTTTCATCTGGGCATTTAAATGACCATCCAATAGGAAGCAGGAATAGATGACATTGTGGTTTCCTATTGGCCGTTTTAAATTTCCCCACGGGGAGCTTTAAACACCAGTAAACGTCTCAGAAACCAGGGGGGGTCTTCTTGAGCTAAAAAAGCACAGTCTAGCTCTGAGGACCACCTAGTTCCCATGCTGTAAATCAAAAAGGCGGGACTTCTGCTTTAAATATAAACGAGACGGACGTGATCTGGGAGAGTCGCCGAAAATCAGTGAGCGCTGGCATGTCTGCATTAATTTACATCAATACTTATTTTTAACAGAAACCAGCTAGAGAATTTCATAACATTGCGTGCTTTAAGGATGAAAAAAAGGAAAAACAACTGCAATTTCCAACCCCCTAAAAATGTGTTTTTGTCATGTCTGCGTTTGCGTCACCGTCCCCTCTGCTCCTTCTCCCTAGGACTGTCTCTGTGGGCAGGTGATATATTTTCTGTTAACCCTATTTACACATGAATCTGAGCCTTTTCCGTAGGAGCCAGCGGGCACGGTAGCTGAACGAACGGCAACAGACACCAGGAAACGGCTGGTGGGAAGAAAACAGGAAGCTATCTGATAAGCTAGGAGGTAATATTTCCTTTTCATTTCCTTGCTCCAAATAATATGCATATTTTTTATTCTAAGCCGCCTGAATTTTTTGCTTTTCAGTCTGGTCACTGAGGTTTTAAACTGTCTCACTTATGAGGAGAGAACTTATGTGGGAGAAGGAGCGGCTCAGTGAGTAAAGACACTGACTGGCGCCGAGTTTGAAGCAGGGGAACCTGGTTCAATTCCTGGTGTCGGCTCCTTGTGTCACTTTATCTCCCTGTTCCTCAGGCACCAAAATCAGCTCCACTGGGCAGGGACCTATGCCTGTAAAGTGCTACGTAAAACTAGTAGCGCTATACAAGAACATGCTACAGCTCAACCCCCTTATAATGCTGTGCTTGGGGTCCAAAGAATCACATCGCATTATAAGTGGATTGTGTTCGAAATAATGTACAATAAAGTATTTAAGATACCAATAATCGTGTTGAAAAGTGGGAGCCACCTTGGCATCGTGTTAAAGTGGGATCGCGTTATAACAGGGTTGAGCTGTATTATTATTATTAATGGGCTAAATTTCTGCTGGAATTAGATTCCGCCGCGAATCAGTCGTTTTCTTTCTATTACTGAAAATGCACCGACGGATTCCGAATCCCTGAATAAGGGGGGAGGGTAAAGAACAGAGTATGTGTCTGGCCAGATTTCTTTAGTGCCAAATCCGCCTTCGAATTCTGGTGTGCGGATTGGATTTTGGTAAAAACCAGTGCCGGAAATCTTCAGAACATATTCCGACGGGTTTCACCCATCTCTACTCATGAGATAGATTTCAGATAGGTAATCCATTAAAGTGTGATGTGGGCGAGAGGGCCGAGCCTATGAAATCTAAGGGCGAGTCCCCGCTGGCGCTGATCGCGCTCGTGCTTGGAGAGCGCTCCAAGCATGAGCGCCGGGAGTCCTGGCATTTACGCATGCGCGGGGGGCATTGAGCCCGCTGGAAAGTTCGTGTTTTTTGTTAACACATAAGCGCTGAGCGCATGGGTGAGTGTGTGTGCACGAGCGCGCGTGCACCATGTGAGCGGTGACTAACATATATCTATATAAGTACGTAACCGCGGCAAGCGCCGCCCGCTCAGTGCTAGCGGGGACTAATATTGCAAATGACATGTGTAGGAAGAGGATCCCAATGAAATCTATGGAGGCAAATGCTATGTAATATTGGGCGATCCCAATAAAGGGTATTGGGCATTTAACGTACAGGTGTATCTAGACTTACCGTCTACGGGGCCACGGCTGAAATAGTGAAAGTCTGCCGCGCTGCTGGGGATCCACGCTTCCGGATCGGACCCCCCGCAGAATTAAGCCCCGGTGCCGTGCACAGTAAGTCTTGATACACCGGTAGGAATGATCCCACAAAATGTTAGAAGGGCGCATAACTGAATTGGAGTATGACAAATTAATTGACAAATGTGATGACATATTTCTTTGAGAAATTATCCTAAAGTTTAAAGCAGCAAAAGGTGAAATCTTATGTTTGTTTTTTTTTTTTTTAATAAATCAGATCTGTAGTATTAGATAACACTGTATTTTTTTTATTATTATCCATCTCTTAATGCCATTTTTTAATGAGGTTTAAAGCATCCTTTGATTTCTATAGCAGGTTTTAGCCCACCTCCTCAGCAGTGCAAGATATTTACAACACTTTCCTATTTGGGATCATTTGTTGCCAATATTCCCAGCAGTTTGAGCGGCAAACTGTAACAATAGATAATGTTGCCTTAGGCCTCGGCCAGGGTGGTGCTGAGTGGGCGGGCGCGCTGACGCTGGCCGCTCTGAAACACATTGAGGGCAATGTGTGTGGCCAGCGTGAGCAAGCGCCGAGCATGCGCAGGCAGCGAGCAAATTTGATTTTGCCGCTCGCACGTGCGTCACGTGAGCGGTTTCGCCCAATGAGGGCGAACCAGCTCCGTGACATCATGGCTGCGCCCCCAGGTGAGCGCGCGCCTAGCCGGCCACGAATCACCCGGCCGTGCCCGCTCCCTGCCTGGCCACAGCCAGAGTAATATAAGGCTCCAGCCCCAGTGTTAGCGCTGCAGGCGCACCTGCCAATCTGGCGACTCGTGCAGCTGTGATCCCCGCTCACCCGGCAGGTTCGCCCTCATTGGCTGGAGAGCCGGGGGGCGTGGCCAGCGCTCCGTCACCAGTTCTGGAGACAGTTTTACTGTCTTCAGAATAATCTGGTCGCGCAACGCGGTGGCCAAGGCAGCACGCGGGCCCGGCCCCACTGAGGGGCGGTTCTTGTCCCTGCAGCGCACGCCATAGCGCTCGCTGCATCAGGCACCGAGGACCTAACCTAAGGATACATTGTAGCTGCTGAGTTACACTGACTGAAGCAGCCATTATGTTAGGCACACAATCAGGATTTTGACAGATGCACCAAATGATTGCCAGCTTAGGTAAGAATGTAGAATAATACATTGTCACATGCTTTACCTATACAAATAAGAAAATAAAAAGGTGGTGGTGGGGGGGGGGGGGATGTAGTATTGCTGATTTAACCCCTTGAGACAAAATATTAGTGGGGCTCACTAAAGGTGACTGCCACGCATCACTACTTTATAAAATACAATAGTCGCAGGACTACTAACCATATCTTCCACTGCCAGACAAACATTGACAGCAGAGCAGTAGAAGGTGTCTTGGGCGAGTGCACTAACTCGGGGGAATGATTCACCTGCAGGCGAAGCTGGTTATCTCCCTCGGGAAAGACTGTCTGGAGTTATTTAGGGCTTGGAAACCTAGTTAGAGGTTATTATATTAACAAGTTGCCAAGTTTCTTAACACATTTAGTGCTGGAGCCCAGGCGAGCGGTTACATAGCTCAGCCCGGGCACAGTTCCCAATACTTGCTGAGCTTCAGAGACGTTGCTGAAAACTCTTAGGCCGCGGGCATGGTCAGCGCCCCGTGGTGAGCCGCGCTCACGCTCGGCAGTGAGCCCCTGCAGCCGCAATGAGAGCGGCTTTAGCAGGGCCTCGTCCACACTTCCACAGGCGTGCGGAAGCGTAGCCGACATGTCAGTGTAAAGTTTCGGCGCTCCCGGGAGCCCAATGAGGGCGAAACAGCTCCGTGACGTCACTGGCACGCCCCCCGACACGCCCCCGGACGGCGCGCGAACTAAGGCCAGGGAAAGCACCCGCTTTCCCTCAGCCTCAGCGCGCCTCAGCGCGCCTCCGCACGGCTAAAGTCACCATGGACTCAGCCTTATTCTTAGACATGCTCAAACCTAGCAGGATAGGAACAGTCTGCTTGTTTCCCCCCCTTTCCTTAAAAGCCAATAACCTAACTAATCTTTGCTTTTTATCCACAGGGGATTCCTTTATAATTAACATTGTCATATTCCCTGTTTTTTTCCCCATTCTGTTACTGTCTCTATTAGTGCCCCGGTTCACTTCTCTTGGAGTCTGATACATTACACTGTGGAGTCCCTCACGTCTCCCGACTGGCTGCCCAATTTGACTTCAGAAGTCCGAACTTCTAGCACTTCTTCTAGAAAACGCCTACACCCTGCACTTTGTGTATACCCTTAAAGGAAATGAAAGTCTCTATTATACCCCCTCTCTCACAATTGAATTTACTCTTATCTGTGTTGACCCTTCTGGAGATGTGGCTTACAGAAGTGCACACAGAACTGTAGGTAGGTCTTATCCATAATCAGTTAATTGATATTACTACCTGATTTTTTTCCACCACTGTCACCCTGTCCATACATTCGCATGAAAAAGTTTACCAGATATCAGTGTGGCATGATTGCATTGAACATTGAAGCTTCTTTGCATCTCCCCCTGGAAGTAGAAGGCTGGCAAAGTTAACAGAATTATCATATTGCTACAGATGAAGTATTGACAATCACTCTTGAATTCATGGACATTTGAGAGTGTGAAATTCTTTTTTTCCCCCATGTGTAGCGTACTACTTCTCCCCATCTTCAAATCTTCATTCAAAACCCATTCATTGAGCATGGACAACATTAATAACTACACCAATCTGTCATCCGGCCGAGAAGAAGCTCTGTGATCTGCAGGCGAAACGCACGTCGGAGACTTTGGATGTTTGCCAGCAAAGAATCTAGAAGCAGAAACAAAGATGTACAGTCACTGTGACATGTAAAACTCAGACAGAGCTACAGGAGTACAGCCGGAGTGAGAAGCACACTGGAACCTCAATGTGGAGCTGAGAAGAACCCCAGTACCACAAGATTGGTGTAAAGCAAACATGGTGCCTATAATTTTAAAAAGGGAGATAGATCACAACCAGGGAATTACAGACATGTAAGCCTGACATCAACAGTGGAGAAGCTACTCCAAAGTTTAGTACGGGATATTATTCAGGAATACCTAAAGGATAACAAAATTATTAGTAACAGTCAGCATGGATTTATGAAGGATAGGTCGTGTCAAACTATCCTTATTATTTTTTTTGAGGAAGTAAGTAGGAATTTAGACCAGGGTAATGCAGTTGATGTGGTCTATTTAGATTTGGCAAAGGCTTTTGATATGGTGCCACACAAGAGGTTAGTGTAAAAAATAAAGGGAATTAGCTTCAGTAAAAATATTTGCACCTGGATTGAAAACTGTTTGAAGGACAGACAACAGAGTTGTCATAAATTGAACTTTTTTCAGGTTGGGCTAAAGTTGTGAGTGGAGTACCCCAGGGATCGGTACTTGGACCCCTGCTTTTTAACTTGTTTATTAATGACCTTGAGGTTGGCATAGAGAGCAAAGTCTCCATCTTTGCTGATGACACGAAATTGTGTAAGGTAGTAGAATCAGAGCAGGGTGTAATTTCTCTCCAGAAGGACTTTGATGGACTGGAAACTTGGGCAGGTAAATGGCAGATGAGGTAATATACAAATGAGATACAGATAAATGTAAGGGTATGCATTTGGGAAACAAGAATATGCAGGTGACATAAATGAAATGGGGCAAAATTAGGTCAATCCTTGATGGAGAATTTAGGAGTGCTTGTAGACAGCAGTTTTGCCCCTCTATAAAGCTTTAGTAAGACCACACCTTGAATATGGAGTACAGTTTTGGGCACCACTCCTTAAAAAATACATTATGGAACTAGAAAAAATGCAGAGAAGAGCCACCAAATTAGTAAAGGTGATGGAAAAGCTTATGAGGAGAGGCTAGCTAAATTATATTTATTTACATTATGTCGTGGAACAAGAATCACATTTCTGTTTGACCCCCATTCTGCTTGTCAGCTCCTTAAGTTCAGCTGCATGCATTTGTTCCACACACACACACCGTGCTTGTGTGATGTATCAATATGTTGCCCTTTCTGCCTGTGAGCAGTTAGCCAGTGAGTTGCTACAGCAACCTCAGAGATTCTTCTCAGAATGGGCTATTCTGCCCTCCCCCCTATTTGTTTCCAGATAGTCTGTCCCAAGACTATTCCCTTTACCCACATTCCCCCTCACTTCCTTTTCCACTTTGGAGACCGTGAGTACAGGAACCATCTCTGTTACACCCCCATGGCAAGGCCAATTCTTTTCACCTGCCCTTAGTTACGAAGCACCTATAGAGAAGCACTCTCACAACACCATTACATCCACAAGTGCCTGTATATACTGCTCCTTTCCTAATAAAGTGAAGAAAATATAACAGGACTTGGTGCTATGGAAAGGGGGCTGAGTTGAAGCTATCTGGGTTCATTCATACCCTAGACATGACCCTGGGTCCAGAATACATTAGAAAATATATGTCTAAGAGGGGATATGATAACTATATACAAATATATTCAGGGACAGTACAGGGAGCTTTCAAAAGAACTATTCATACCAGGGGCAGTACAAAGGACACAGGATTATCACTTAAGCTTGTTGGAAAGGAGATTTCACCAGCAACAAAGGAAAGGGTTCTTTACAGTAAGGGCAGTTACAATGTGGAATTCATTACCCATGGAGGCTGTGATGGCAGATACAATAAATATCTTCAAAAAAAGGTTGGAAATCTTTTTAGAAAGGAAAGGTATACAGGGATATACCAAATAAGTAAACATGGGAAGGATCTTGATCCAGGGAGAAATCTGATTGCCAATTCTTGGAGTCAGGGAGGAATGCATTTTTTCCCCTTAGGAGACATCATTGTCTAATGTTTCACTGGGGTTTTTTGTTTGCCTTCCTGTGGATCAAAATACTGTAAATACAAATATAGGATAAAGTATCTGTCATCTACATTTGACATTGGTTGAACTTGATGGACATATGTCTTTTTTTCAACCTCATCTACTATGGAACTATGTAACCTGCAGGAAAGGTAAGAGGGGCTGCACTCTACCAAGATCCAGCAAGTCTTTCGGGAGTGGCAAGTATAATAATCTCCATAAGAGGCTGTGTGTGTGCAGACTCTCATAAAATGTCAGCATAAGACCATGCTATAAAGCAGTGGTGCGCAAACTTATTTTGCTGCGCCCCCCCTGCTTTGCTCCCTCCGTTCCTGCACACCCCCCCCCCTTACCTCGCGCGGCATAAAATGATGCCGCGGGTCGTATGATGTCATGTGACCCGCGCCGTCATTTGACGCCGCGTTACCATGGTCACACGTCCCGAAGCCGGCTGAACCTTGGTAAGTAGAGGTTGCAGAGGCCTCGCGCGGTCCCCCGGCATTTAATTTAAAAGCCTCGGGGAAGAGCGCGGGACCTCTGCAACCACCAGCGCCACCCCAAAAAAAAATTCGCGCCTCTGCGCACCGCTGCTATACAGTATATCCAGAAAATGTGGCTAGCGCATATTATCTGATAAAATGTATCAAGGAGGCTGAGACCGCAGGAAACTTATGATCCGCACTCATGCTTTCTAAGAGTCCTGATGTAAATCAACTCCCCCTTCTTGCAGCTCCTGTGCGTGGAGGCACTCCCCTCCTTCACAAAGATCCACCAGCTCCGTGGGCGGAACAACCATAGACGAAAGAAACACAGGGCACACCAAAGGTGAAGATAAAAGATATTGTACAGCACAAATAAAGCAAGTGAGAACTTGCATACGAGATGTCTGTAATTCAGCCGGTTCATAAAACGACGTGTCCGTGCTGCCTTGTTGGTGATTAGGGAGCTGGCAGACAGTGTAGTACTCAAAACATTCGATCCCGCACGCTGGGATCAGCTGTTGTCTCGGCGCTGATCTGTCTCTTCCGGGTTTGTGTAGCCTGTATGTTGTAGTCGAACGTGCCTTCTTCGCTCCTTAATTTTACAGTATCTTCCTCGATACAACGGCAGTTGAAAAGGACAACTCTGTTGATGCTTTACCGCAACGCGTTTCACACACTAAGGTGCTTCGTCAGGCAGTAGTTTGCTACACCCATATCAGGTTAAATATACTATCTGTTTCAGCAGAATTCAGTTTGTTAGTCTGATCCGGAAGCATGGTCCTCACTGCAGCACGATCGCTGCAACCATTTACTTTTTCAGCCGTAACGCTGGGTACAGTAAGTCTTGCTACATCTGTACACATATTTAAAAAAAAATTTTTTTAAAGACCTGCGAGTGTCTGGATTTTCTTTTAGGAACATTACTTCACCAACCTGCAGCACCCAGGCGGTTATACCACAGTCAGTGGAGTGCCACAGTCTGTAACATTATATATCTCTCATCATCTTCAGCCCTTGTCGATCTACTGCCGGATGAAGGTCTCCCCCATGATCTTCCAGGCACTGCGGTTGCAAGCCCCTTATAGCCATGTTGCTCCCAACATTTTCTCATTTCATCCTCCCATATTACTTTTGGTTATCGTTGTGATGGTAGGCGTAATTATGTTTGTATATATATATCTGTATTGTACGCCTGGTCCCAGCATTTCAGGAACCAGGGGTTAATGTTATGTTCAGCTGGAATATTGCAAAGTGGTCTGTGATCTTTCCAAGGAACTTTTTTCACATAATTGTGTTTGTTGTTACATTTCCACCCACCAATCAGGGGCTGGATCATATTGCAAACACCTGACCCCTTGCTAGATAAGCTCAGCTTTTGCTGTGATTTCAGAGTTCTTTAGAAGAGGCAGCTGGAGGTCCCTGCACCCAGGTTTATAGGGTACCCCAGTTTCCCAGTTGTAAGTGTGTGTGTGTGTGTGTGTGTTTTGATTTACTGTAAATAGTTGTGGTTACTTCTTTTTCCAATAAATGAATTTGATAAACTCCGTGTTTGTCTGGCGAATTGATCCCTGGTGTGATTGTCCTCGTCTCCCGTGACAATCATCTAGATCTTTTGATATCCCTTTGAATTCAGTCGAGAACCATCTTTGTCCTACAATGGTTATTTCTTCTTGCGATATGTACGGCCCACTGACGTTTTAAATGACTTCACCCTTGTGATGAGGTCACAAACTTGTTTGCTTTCGAAACCCATTCATTTTTTCCCTGTCTCTTCAGGTAATACCCAACATAAATCTATCCATACTTATTCCAGTTGTCTGAAGCATCTGATTTATCTTTGCATTTAGGGTCCATGTTTCACACCCATATGTAAGCATGGGAAAATACAACGGTTGAACACTTTCCTCTTGAGGTACAGTGGAGGGTTCCCTTGAAATATTGTCTTCCAAATGTGTTCTATCCCAATCTTCATTCTCCTGTTGATTTCATTTGAAAGTTTCCCACACACTGATACTTATTGGCCACGGTAGACTATTTTCGGCCTCTTTTAGTTCTATCCCATTTATTCTTTGTAGAGTTGACACATTTGTTCAACATCACATTGTTCTTGGTAAGATTCATATGAAGCGCCATTTTCTTACTTGATTTGGCAGGTTCTCCAATTCCATTGCTGGACGTCTTCTGCAAATCATAGGCGACCCAAGTATTTACCATTGATTTTCATTCCTTTTTCTTCCTAATTCAACATTTTGAACAATTCTTCTCTGTAAACAGCTTTGGTAACATGGTGCCACCCTGTCACACACCTTTGCCGATCCTCATCTTGCTTTTTTCTTTATGTAATGCAATAGTTGATGTGGCATTCTCATAAATGTTCCTTATATCAATGTACATTTCCTCCAATACTTTGTCCTAAAATGCATCTAAAATGTCTGGGTTGTAGACAAAATCAAATGCTTTTTTTGTAATCTACAAATCCCAAACTGAGTGGTGGATCATATTTATTAATTTGGGTGGTCACTTCTTGCACAACTTGGATATGGTCCATTGTGTCGCAATATGTCGGACGGACCACAAGAGCATTGAAAACCCGTATCATGGAACATATGCGTTTAATTGTTAAGAAGGATGTCACCCATCCAGTAGCTAACCATTTTACTAATTGTACTTTTGGGGACATCAAGAACTTCTCGTTTATGGGAATTGAACACATCCCCATGCCCATTAGAAGGGGTAATAGGGTGAATATACTTGGATATTCACGCTTAGAACTAAAACTCCTGAAGGCCTTAACTCTGACTGGGAACTTAGTCCGTTTTTCTTAGCAACAGTGTAAGCAATATAACCAATAAAAATATGGTCTTTTGAGAACTATTGGCTATATAGCTGGACAACGATTCACATGCTAAAATATTGATTATGCTATTATAGATATATTGTCCTTCTTAAGTATTTCATGAACATTCTTGGTAATCTAGAGCAATTTCAATGTTGGAAGTTATCTTATTGCTTTAGACTACCATATCATTATTATTAGTATGATTATTATTTTATTGGTGTCTGCATTAACTGATGTTCCTCCTAGTGACCATGACGGGGATTATATTTTGTATTCTGTATTCTATATGAGTACAGATATAATCTCTGACCTGTCATTTTTTGGATGCTCCTGTACTGGGACCTCTATGTTCATTTAACCCATAAATGTGGTAATGTTTAAAATATATCAATTTCGCTTTAGTCTGAAATCCTCCTTTCATCCAGACATACATATTGGGGTTAAAATTGTTCAAACATCACAAATTGAATATTTTTGTTTTTAAACAAATCTCCTTAGTTTATGAATGAATAAGAGATTAGGTATGTCTTAATGTAATTTGATTAGTATTCATGTACTAGTTTCTCTTCCTTGTCATTCATTTTTTAATTATGGTTTTAAATTAATGTTTGTAATAAATAGTTTTTTGTTTGTTAGTTTTAACCTTTTTTTGAGATATTTTATCTTTGTTATGGTTGTTCATTCCGTTTGTTAATAAAGCTTTTTGTTGTTGTTGACGTCACCACTCCCCCTACTGTTAGGATGTATCTCTCTAGTACTGTACACATCATTGGCTTATGAGGTCTAATTCTTCCTACACCAGACACTATGTGCTTTCGTACATGGTGTAGTAAAGTTTGAATTGTTTTGTTCACGTGATGACGCAATGACGTCACACGTTTCGCGCCATTTTCTATGAACCAGGAAGTGAAGGGGATTGGTGTCGCCAGCACTTTAAGCAGGTATAAATGTTTTACTATTTTTGCATATCTCATACACCTTGATAAAGAGCTGACACTCGAAACGCGTAGGTGGGGGCTTGGGTCCCTGTGTATGTTGCTTGCATCCATGCTGATAATAAATTAGCTTCATTTTTTAATGGGAATACTCTCCTTTTGCTTTGTTTGATAATTTCTTGTTCACCTTTTGGGAAGTAGTGCTCTGTCTTTTTGGCTACTTTTGTCATTGAGTTGTATCCACTGTGAAATCCTGCTGGTCCTCTTGGCCTGGCAAAGCCAGGGTCTGTTGTAGTTGATTAGGGAGTATCTTGGTAAAAATCTTGTACGTGATTGGAAGTAGACTAATCGGTCAGTAGTTCTTGAGGTTGTCTGTTCTTGTTCTGACTCGTGCACACATGCACACTGTGGCTAGTGAGTAGACCAGTGGTTTCCAACCTTTTTTTTGGTTAAGGAACCCTATGTGAAATTCTGAGGAACCCCAACCGGCTCTAACAGCGCATCGGAGATCAGATGCACTGTAAATTCTTCTGTATTTGGTACAATTTTAAAACGACCTGAAAATTACAGGAACCCTTTAGAGATACCGGGGAACCCAAGGGTTCCTGGGAACCCTGGTTGAAAAACACTGGAGTAGACGCAGACAGCTCAACTCAATCCCTATTCTATGCAAAGGGAGGCTTCTTATATTCTGAAATGTTTATTGGGGGAACAAAACAGAAATAAAAGGGGAAGAAGTACTGGGGAAATACAACATCAGGGGATGGGAACATGTAAAAGAGATAGGGATAGGTAAATAACGAAGCTTCTCACAGGGAAGCAGTGGGAGAACGGCGTAGCAGTGAAGCAAGCTCTGAAAGGAGAGGCCACGACCCAGACAAAGAGGAAATAGGGGGTATAACTGAACCAAGTGACAAGGGGAGGAGGAGCGGCCCAAGTCAGAGAAGAAAAGGGGTGGTTGCCGGGGCAACGGGTGAAACCAGGAAGTGCTGGAAAAGGAGACAAAACAGTTTTCCTTTCTTATGTATGAAGTATAACTACAGAACACATCCTCCTAAAACTAAAAGCAACCGGCGCTCCAAAGGTCTACATACAAAAAAAGAGATTTTAATCCACATAGAACAACGTTTCGGTCAAACACACTCACCTTTTCTCAAAGCATCTTGACAAAAGTCAGTGTGTTTGACCGAAACGTTGATCAATGTGGATTAATATCTCTTTTTTTGTATGAAGACCTCTGGAGTGCCGGTTCCTTTTAGTCTTAGGAGGATGGTCTCCCCAGCGGGGGATGATCGCTGTGCACCTGAGGCAGCTACATAAATCCAGTGAGGGCACCTATGTCTTTCTCCTGAAGTATAACTCGGACATTGCTCCACTGCTCTGGAATTTTCTTGTTTTTCAAGCAACGTGTAAAAGTTTTGCAAGAATTGTCTCTTAAATATTGTAAGAGTCCGGGGAAGGAGTAGTCCTTGTGCAATCGGCATGGTACCGGAACCGCGCGCAATTGTGGCACTGAAAACATTAAGTCTTGCTACATCTGTATATGATTGAGAGACTGAGCATTCCTGTTTCATAGACTAATCTGATGTGACACCATTCATAGATGGGGAATAGAGGTTACATTTGGCACCTAGTGTGGGTCTGGGCATGGAAAGTTGTGTGTTTTTGTTGCTTGTTTTGAAATGAAGAAAGTTTGTTAAGATTTTACAGCATGTTTTGATGTGTTCCCGGTTGCGATCCTGGTTGGCGGGAGGTTACTACCTCTTCGGTATTTAAGACCGGCCTTAGGATTTATTAGACCAAGCCCCTGACGAAGCGTCGTTTGACGTGAAATTCATTGAGGTGAGGTCATTACGCAGCTACGTGACGCCGGACGCCTGAAAGCTGACATCCCCCTATCTCCATGAGGACGCCAACTCCAAACTGCACCATCCGCTTTCAATAACTTCCTGGCTGGACTGCTTTCCTGATTCCATCTTGGGCTGTGAGATTGTGGGGTCCTGATTCTTCAGGGTCCGACCCTCTGTGGATATTTCCTTTTGGATGTGTGGATGACTGGATCTAAATGATCCTATTTTATATGTAAGTGTATTTCGTTCCTTCTATACATTTTATTGTGCTGGAACATATTGTATTTTCCTTTTTGCCCCCTTTTTGTTTCATATGGCCTGGTTTACCCCGCCAATCACGGGAGGACAGGAGCAGCAGAGGACCACATGTCCCCGTTTGGAATTTACAGAGATCACTGGGACAGCGCGCACTTTATTCTTCTTCTACTTTGATGTTTTCCCGGCTAAAAGACTCTTTCTAAAAGTTGCTAATTAGTAAGGACTCTGGCTACCAGTGTAGCCAGGTGATGGTCACGACAGGAGTTCACGACAGCGGAACAGAGCTGGAGTCTTTTGGAGAAGGTATTGAATTTCCCCCATATTTTGGCAACAGTTGGCTGGTGGATCCAGTCACCAGCCTTGCCCTTTCTGGACCCGGAGGAAAGAATGCCGTGATTGTAGAGCGGCCAACCCGATTTCATCTTACCCAGATGTCTGCATCAGTGAGCGGTAAGGTCGTGCGCTGGTAGGAGGGCCTGTTAACTCCTGTTGAGGAGGAAGAGGCCTATCAGCACTAGTTTGTATCTATTGATGATAGAATGTTCTATAGTCAGGATGTTTTACGGGATATTGCGTTAGCAGAACCGACCAAAAAGGACCCTTTGGTCTGGGTTCTACCTGGGGTGCTGCACTGCAGAAACTTGACTCGACTAAGTAAATCCCAAAGGGGTGTATATCATGGAGCATGGACATGCCGTTCAAGCTTCCCGGAGGGATCGGGTAGACAACCTGGTGAGAATCTGGCATATAGTGCCAGGTCTGTGTCTACAAAGACTGAGTGGAATATGTGGTCAATGAGGGATCTAAGAAGGTACACGTCGTACAAGTACATGGCGGGAAGGAAGGTTTAGTTAAGAAGTCTGACCCTAGCCATTCCTGTTGAAGAACGCCCCTCTGATCGTAGAGCACAGTATGTATACCGCTACCACTGTGTATGGTCTTGAACCATTGAAGCTGTATCATGTTTTGATTATGTAAATATGTTACCGACGTAATATCATGCCCGATATTGTATTTGTATTATTTTAAAAGATAAATGCATGCGGCTGTGTGTATTATCCTGTGTATTTAGAATGTAAGTGTTTTAAATATTTCAACTGTTGTTCACTTTGTATATTTAAAAGACTAGTGGTGACAACATTGTTTGATAAGGGAAGTGAGTGTGTATCCCCCTCTTGGATGTGCAAAGAAAGATAAATGTGCTTCAGTGCTAATGCTTTAAATAATATAGTGTATAATAAACACTACTGATCTATACCAAATGTGCCTAAAATATAGGAAGGCTGCCTGGAACAATGAGATGAATACAAATCACATGCAGAAACAACAAAAAATAAACCGGTGCCTAAAACAAATTCAGAAATTTACTGTGAAAAAAACATACAGAAATGCCCAGTCCTGTTGAACTAGGAGTCTTCTGGTGAGTCTTGATCGTTGTCTCACAACATGTAGCGAGAAAACCAGAGACCAATCATAGTGTGTAACTCTAGAATACATTTACAAAACTAAAATACTATAAAAAATACTATAAAAATTAAACAACTGCTGATGTGACAAACAAGACTTACAAAACCAACACACATTAAACATACAAACAACACTAACACCAAACTACACAACACCTTGTGATGAGCCAAAAAGATGACTGATTTAATAAAATACACTAAAAAAATAATATTGTGACATACACTGGGATTATGACGTGAGGACTCTGCTCCGGACAGGGAAAAATTGAAACCCTACTTACAGAAAGCAAGATTCAAATAGGCACAGAGGATAGTCCTTTTCCAGGATCAGTGTCTGAATCAGGAGACTCGCTGTACTCTCAGGAAATCGCCGGTCCCGCTGCCGCGTATTCCGCCACTCCGGATGGTCCCTGACGGTAACACTGCCTGGGCTAGGCTTCACCGCTGTGTCCACGTGTAGCCGCTCCGTATGCCGACCACAGACACTTCCCTGATATGTTTAATGTGTGTTGGTTTTTTAAGTCTTGTTTGTCACATCAGCAGTTTTTTAATTTTTATAGTATTTTTTATAGTATTTTAGTTTTGTAAATGTATTCTATAGTTACACACTATGATTGGTCTCTGGTTTTCTCTCCACATGTTGTGAGACAAACGATCAAGACTCACCAGAAGACTCCTAGTTCAACAGGACTGGACATTTTGTATGGTCAGGTTTTTTCACAGTAAATTTCTGAAGACGCCGGTTTATTTTTTGTTGTCCCCTCTTAGATGGCTACTATTTCTATAAGGGGTTAACTGGGTGGGATCACCCCTCTCGTTTCTACACTGTGCTAAGTGATGTCACCATACGAAGCACAAAGGGTATACATAGGGTGACCACCCGTCCCCCTTTTGCCGGTACAGTCCCGGTTTTTCGGGAGCTG
>WSYH01001449.1:0-79264 GCA_036426205.1 Ascaphus truei
GCTGCACTGACGGCCATTTAGTGAACCCCCCCGAGCCGAATCTTCGCTGATCGATCACAGGAGAACGGATCGATCGGCAACCGAGCTAATTACTGATCATTGTGTGGATTGTACTGATGCGCATATTACAGGGGGGGGGGGGGGGATAATAATAATAAAAAAACTGCATTGTTAAGTCAGTCGGGGGTCTCCGTGCACTGCGGTAGAACCGTCCCCCCCGCCCGAGGCTGAGAGCTTCTTTCTCTGCCGATTTTTCAGGACGTCGAAGGCCTCGGAGGAGAAACACAGCCTCATAACGCAGGCCGACAAGGCCCGTCCCAAGGACGAGCAGGACGTCATCGTGAAAGGTCAGTCACTGCATACACCTGCGTTAATAACGGCGCGCCCCCCCCCCCCCCCCCCTGACCCCCCTTCATTTCAGCTCTGGGGACCCCCTGCTTCCAGAGAGACAGACCTCCGTAGCGGGCGCCGGAAGCTTCTCCGGCTAGCTGGGGGTTTGAAGCTCCCGCAGCCCCGTTGCCCGATAGAACCCGATGACATCACGGCTTCCTATTGGCCCGCAGGGCGCGGCGGCTTTGAACGTGATCCCTGCTAGCGGAGCGGCTGCCGGCGCGCCCCCCCTACGGGAGGTCTGATTCCCTCTGGAAGCCGGGGGGGTCCCCGGAGCTGAAATAAAAGTGGTTCCGCTTTGGGGATCCCCCCCGCGCTTCAATCCTGGCGTAGCCACCGCGTCACGCGGGGTCCTGGCGTTCCAGGGGGTCGCCGTCACGAAAAGTCCCGAGTCGTGGGGGGGGTCTTTCTGCTCATTTTCTAGGCTCCGAGCGTGCGCCCTGTCTGCGCTCCCGTGGAGCCTGGAGAAGCGGGAAGGGGGGCTCTTCCGTTCCCGTCAGCGGGTCACTCGGCGGCGGGATGGCGGTGTGCCGGAAGGGGGCTGTGCCACCCTAGTGACCCTCTGACACTCAAACCCAACCTTGTGTTTCAGGGGAGCGGGGGTTGAGCACTTTGGTTTTTTTTTTTTTACAGGCCCAAAGCCTGCACTAGAGTATCCAGCAACTCCCGCTGTTTATTCCCACTTGCTCCACAGGCACAGGCAGACTTCACACAGACTTATCGGAGAAGCTGCCTTATGCTGTGCTCCTCTGATCAGTCTCTTTGAAGTCAGGTTACCCCCCCTCCCCCCCCCCCCCCCCTGACTGAGGTCTCCGTGTTGTGTCGCAGGGTGGCTGCAGCGGGAGGTGAGAGGGGGCGTGAGGACCCCCTGGATGCGCCTCAGAAAGTTTTGGTTCGTGCTGACGCCGGATTCGCTGGACTATTACAGCAGCAACGAGAAGAGCGGCAAACGCGCGGGGAGCCTGGTGCTCACCAGCCTCTGCTCGGTGATGTGGCCGGACAAGCAGAGCTACAAGGAGACGGGTGAGAGAGCGAGAGAGAGAGAGAGAGAGGTGTGTGTGTACAAGCTACAAGGAGACAGGTGAGAGAGAGCGAGAGAGAGGGGTGTGTGTGTACAAGCTACAAGGAGACGGGTGAGAGAGAGCGAGAGAGAGGGGTGTGTGTACAAGCTACAAGGAGACAGGTTAGAGAGAGAGAGAGAGAGAGAGAGGGGTGTGTGTACAAGCTACAAGGAGACAGGTGAGAGAGAGAGCGAGAGAGAGGGGTGTGTGTGTGTACAAGCTACAAGGAGATGGGTGAGAGAGAGAGCGAGAGAGAGGGGTGTGTGTGTGTAGAAGCTACAAGGAGACGGGTGAGAGAGAGGGGTGTGTGTGTACAAGCTACAAGGAGACAGGTGTGAGAGAGAGAGAGAGAGAGAGGTGTGTGTACAAGCTACAAGGAGATAGGTAAGAGAGAGAGCGAGAGAGAGGGGTGTGTGTACAAGCTACGAGGAGACTGGTGTGAGAGAGCGAGAGAGAGGTGTGTGTGTGTGTGTATGTGTGTGTGTACAATCTACAAGGAGATAGGCGAGAGGTGTGTGTGTGTGTACAAGCTACAAGGAGACAGGTGTGTGAGAGGTGTGTGTGTGTGTGTATGTACAAGCTACAAGGAGACAGGTGTGTGAGAAGTGTGTGTGTGTGTATTTACAAGCTACAAGGAGAGAGCTGTGTACAAACTACAAAGAGAGAGGTGTGTGTGTGTGTGTGTGTGTGTGTGTGTGTGTGTGTGTGTGTGTGTGTGGTGGACAGCTACACGGAGAAGGTGTGTGAGATGTGTGTGTTGTGTACAGCTACAATGATGAGAGTGTGTGTGTGTATAAGAACTAGTAGGAGGACGTGTGTGGTGTGTGTGTGTGTGTGTGTGTGTGTGTGTGTGTGTGTGTGTGTGTGTGTGTGTGTGTGTGTGGGGTACAAAGCTACAAGGAGACAGTGTGTGTGAGAAGTGTGTGTGTGTGTACAAGCTACAAGGAGAGAGGTGTGTGTGTTGTGTTAAAGCTATACTAGGATGGTTTGTGTGTGTGTGTAGTGTGTGTGTTTGTGGTGAATTCTGTGTGTGTGTGTTTGTGCTGGTGTGGGTGTGTGTGTGTGTGTGTGTGTGTTTGTGTGTGTGTGTGTGATGTGTGTGTGTGTGTGTGTAAAGTACAGAGAAGGTGAGAGAGGTGTGTGTGTTACAAGCTTCCAGACAGGAGAGAAGAGGAGGTGTGTGTGTGGGTGTGTGTGTGTGTGTGTGTGTGGTGTGTGTGTGGTGGTGTGTGGTGTGTGTGTGTGTGTGTGTGTGTTGTGTGTGTGTGTGTGTGTGTGTGTTGTGTGGTGTGTGTGTGCATGGGGGTGGATTCCTGCGTACATGTTTCGGGGTAACCCGCACACTGTGCCCCCTTCTAACCCAACACACCCTGACAACATTTTACTGTAAAATCACCCCTGCCTCTCACGCCCGGCACCTCTCCGCCGGGCGGCTACCCTAACACCAACACAAAACACTCACCCCCCCTTTATTACAAACGCCGTTACATGCCGTGACTGGGTTTGAAGACTGACAATCACAATTCCCCCATAGGCTCAGGGGCACGCAGCCGGGCCAATACCTTTTATACTGGGCCCGGGTACCCCCTCGCCGTCACCGGTCCGTCCCCGATAGAGGCCAGCCTCTCTCTCCCTGCAGGGTATTGGATCGTCACGTTGTACGGCAGAAGCATGCTACCGTCGGTACACCGAGCACCTGAACGAAGCCGTTCACTGGGGTCTGCGCCATCCAGAAGGTGATTGACAGCAAGGCCCCCCTGGGACCCCCACGCTGCTCCTCATTAAGGACATCGAAGTGAGTCACCGGGCCTACTCCCCACGCGCATTCGTGCGTTGCCGGGGCCGGAAACGCCGGGCCGGGGAATGTGCAGGCGCTGCTGGGGTTACGCTGAGCGGAGAAGCGGCGAGTTCATACTCGGTCACGCTCACTGCTCCGGCTGCAAGCGGTTTGGGGTGCGGAGTTTAAAGGGAGCATTAGGGGAGGTTATAGGGAGAGTTATGGAGCATTAAGGGAGGAGTTATAGGGAGCAGTTAGGGGTATGGAGTTATAGGAGAGTTTATAGGGAGATTTAGGGGAGGAGTTTATAGTTAGAGATGTTATAGGAGCAGTTTAGGGAGGAGTTAGTGAGGTTTTAGGGAGAGTTAGGGAGGTTATAGAGCGTTAGAGGGAGGAGTTTAGGGCAGTTGGGAGGATTTATAGGAGCAGTTTAGGGAGAGTTATAGGGAGAGGTTATAGAGCAAGTTAGGGAGGAAGTTATAGGAGCATTAGGTGAGGGAGTTAGGTTATATGATGTTATAGAGCGTTAGGGGAGGAGTTATGGGAGAGGTTTATAAGAGCGTTAGGGGAGAGTTATAGGATCAGTTATAGACAGTTAGGGGAGGAGTTATAGTGGAGGAGGTATAGGGTTTATAGATCGGTTAGGGAGAGCTAGGGGAGCGTTATAGGAGGGGTTTTGGAGCAGTTAATAGGTTTATGGAGCAGTTTAGGAGTTATGGGAGAGGTTATAGGAGAGTTATTGAGGGAGAGATATAGGAGCAGTTATAGATGTTATAGGGAGCGGTTATATGGAGTTATAGGATTCATTATAGAGTTATTGGAGAGGGTTAATAGGAGCATTATAGGTGTTATAGTGGCGGTTATATGAGTTGTATAGGGAGATGTTATAGGAGCATTATGGAGTTATAGGGAGCGTTATAGTTATAGGGAGAGGTTTAGGAGCAGTTTTAGTTGTTTTATAGGGAGCAGTTTATGGTGTTGCGGGAGCGTTTATAGGAGTTATAGGAGCGGTTTATAGGAGCATTTATAGGAGCATGTTATAGGACGGTTATAGGAGTTAAGGATAGGGATGGAGTGATCGGAGCAGTTATAGGTGTTATAGGGAGCAGTTATAGGTGTTATAGGGAGCGGTTATAGGAGCTTATAGGGCGAGTTATTATAGGAGCTTTAAGGAGTTATAAGGGTAGGGTTAAGGATTTATAGGGAGCAGGTTATAGGGAGCAGTTCTAGTTGTTATAGGGAGCGTTTATAGGAGTTATAGGGAGAGTTATGAGCAGTTATAGGGTTATAGGGAGCGGTTTATAGGAATTTATAGGGAGAAGGTTATAGGAGCAGTTTAGGTTTAGGGAGCGTAAGGATTATAGGGAGAGGGTTATAGGAGCCGTTATAAGGATTATATGAGGGTTATTGAGGTTTATAGGGAGAGGTTAGAGCAGTTATAGGTGTTATAGGAGCGGTTATGGAGTTATAGAGCGTGTTATATGATTATTAGGGAGCGGTTTGGAGCGTTAGGGGAGGAAGATATAGGATGCGTTATAGGACAGTTAGGGGAGAGATATAGGGAGCAGTTATGGTGTTATAGGAGCAGTTTAAGATGTTATGGGATGTTATAGAGCGGTTAGAGGAGAGTTTAGGGAGGAGATATAGGGAGCGTTATAGGTGTTATAAGCAGTTAAGATGTATAGGAGGTTATAGAGTTATAGGAGGGTTTATAGGAGCATTTATAGGATTTTATGGGAGATTAAGAGCGTAGGGGAGGAATAGAGGAGCAGTTATAGGAGTTATAAGAGTGTTAGGCAGTTAGGTGTTATAGGCAGCGGTTTATCACTTTGCTGTGTCCGCATGAATGAAACGTTGTTTTTTTAACCTGTGTGTTATTGGGGGGTTTTCAGGAAAATCGCTTGAACCTGGAAGCCGTGGACGAAATCTACAAACTGAACCCCATCCTGAGGCACACGAAGAGTCCCCTCTACGCCCCCCTGCTCCCCTTCTCCTACGGAACCGCAGACCACGCCAGTACGTAGAAACGCGTTCCCACTCACTTTCCTTCATCACAAACCCGCCAGCGCCATTTCCAACTGGACCCCAAGCGTCTCTGGAAAACCTTTCTCCTGTGCAGCGATAACAGTGTGAAGCCTTTTTGTGGGAGACACCATCGCGGCTTCTCTATGCCTCTGTGTGCCAAGCCCTGCCATCTACTGTCCCACACCCACAGTCTCTCCTACCAACCATGGTGTCCAAGCCCTGCCATCTACTGTCCCCACACCCACAGTCACTCCTACCAACCATGGTGTCCAAGCCCTGCCATCACTGTCCCAACACCACATCACATCCTACCAACCATGGTGTCCAAGCACTGCCATCTACTGTCCCACATCCACAGTCTCTCCTACCAACCATGGTTCCAAGCACTGCCATCTACTGTCCCCATCCACACTCTCTCCTACCAACCATGGTGTCCAAGCCCTGCCATCTACTGTCCCACACCCACTCTACCCACACCTGGTGTCCACCACTGCCATCTACTGTCCCACTCCACAGTCTCTCCTACCACCATGGTGTCCAGCACTGCCATCTACTGTCCCACACCCACAGTCATTCCTACCAACCTGGTGTCCAAGCCCTGCCATCTACTGTCCCACACCCACATTCTTCCTACCAACCGTGGTGTCCAACCCTGCCATCTACTGTCCCACACCCACAGTCACTCTACCACCCGTGTGTCCAAGCCCTGCCATCTACTCTCCCACACCCACAGTCACTCCTACCAACCATGTTCCAAGCCCTGCCATCTACTCTCCCACACCCACAGTCTCTCCTACCAACCATGGTGCCCAATCCTGCCATCTACTATCCCACACCCACATCCCTCCACCAACCTGGTGTCCAAGCCCTGCCATCACTCTCCCACACCCACAGTCACTCCTACCAACCATGGTGTCCAAGCCCTCCATCTACTGTCCCCACCCACAGTCTCTCTACAACCGTGGTGTCCAAGCCCTGCCATCTACTGTCCCACACCCCACAGTCACTCCTACCAACCGTGGTGTCCAAGCCTGCCATCATACTCTCCCACACCCCACAGTCACTCCTCCACCAACCACTTGGTGTCCAAGCCCTGCCATCTACTCTCCCCACCCACAGTCTCTCCTACCAACCATGGTGTCCAGCACTGCCATCTACTTCCCACACCCACAGTCACTCCTACCACAACATGGTGTCCAACCCTGCCATCTCTACTCTCCCACACCCACAGTCTCTCCTACCAACCATGTGTCCAAGCACTGCCATCTACTTCCCACACCCACATCTCTCCTACCCACCTTGGTGTCCAAGCACTGCCATCTCCTGTCCCACACCCACAGTCGCTCCTACCAACCATGGTGTCCAAGCAAGCACTGCCATCTACGTCCCACACCCACAGTCCCTCCTACCAACCATGGTGTCCAAGCTCTGCCATCTACTGTCCCACACCCCACAGTCTCTCCTACCTACCATGGTGTCCAAGCACTGCCTCTATCTTGTCCCACACCACACTTCACTCCTACCAACCATTGGTTGTCCAAGCACTGCCATCTACTGTCCCACACCCACAGTCACTCCTACCAACCATGGTGTCCAAGCTCTGCCATCTACTGCACTTATTCCCTCACCTGCTGTCTCTGCAACTCTCCCAACATACCGCTTAGATTGTAACTCTCTCCGGGGCAGGGATTTCCTTTCCCGTTGTCTGACTTTGTTGCGCTTTTATATTATAATTCCTTGTACTGTATTGTCTTTGTGAAGCCTGAGTACACTGTTGTAATACACGTTACAAGGAATAGGACCAAAAGCTTACAATCTAATTGGTAAGGGGGAGAACGTACAGAGACAGCAGGAGGGTTCTGGGAAGTGCGCCTGCAAGGGGCCACGGTCAGTGCCTGTAGATGTATAGTATCAGCCACCAGAGCTACCTAAAGGTGGAGAGAGAGGGGCCGCCGGTTTTGAGGGGAAGGGTCATTCCCGAGGTCTGGGGCCGTCATTGAGAAAGTTTTAGGCTGGAGAGGGCTGTAGATACAGAGGAACACAGAAGACATCCTTTAGCAGAACTCAAGAGACATGTATGGTGGAGATGTCAGAGGGGTCAGAGGATGTGTACCTTCAAAGAGGAGGAGGATTTTGGAAGCCCTACTGGATTTAGTAGGAATCCAGAGAGGGATGTGTATGGATCTCCTGTGTAGCGTTTATGTTGGTTAACCCCCCCGGCAAAACTGAAAAACCCGGAAGTGACATTTCGGCGAGGCAGCGTCTTGGCAGGATTTTACGTCACCCTTCCCTATCTCACATTATGTCGGCGTGTCTGGGACACGTATCCTAACTTGGATGGCGCTGTCCTCAAGGACCAGAGTCAATGATTCGACATGGTGGTGTGGGACTCTCTCGGGTAGAGTAAGGCGGACGGTTGAACTTCATGCAGGACTGGTTCTCTGCCCCCCCCCCCCCCCGAAGAGCCTGCCATCTAAGCAGGCTCGTGGGCAACGGCCAGTCCTCAAGGCCACCAACGGTCAGCTTTTCAGGATATCCCTGCTTCAGCACCTGTGGACAATCATTCCTTGCTCCGCACAGTTGCTCCATCAGTGGCTCTGTTGATTGAGTCACCTGTGCCGAACAGATAGCCTCAAAAACCGGAATGCGTTGGTGGCCTTGAACTGGGCCTAAGCGGTAGGTTGGGAAACGCGAGTAGATGGAGAGGAGTGGGTCCACAACCCTTGGCCAGGGAGCATAAGCAAGTGGGGAACGTTGAAAGATGACCAACGTACGCTGAGCGGGGGTTCCAGCGGTGAAAGGCAGCGAGAGCGTTAAGAAAGCAGTAGAGACGAGTGGGCAGAGAGGAGACAGTTCTAAGCGACTGCTAAGCTTGGATGTTATCTTAATGCAGCGGCGGCACTCACTGCTTACGCACTAAATTGACCATATCCCACTCACTGCCCGCACACAGCTTCTGCACGGCGTTCCTCTGGGGGTTCCAGCCCTGGAATAGGAAATCATTGTATGCTCGTTCGGAAGACCCGCACACCACGGCTTTCTGGGAACAATGACTCATCCCCCGGGCTCTGTCTCTTGATCCTTTCTCGCTCTGTATTCCCCTTTGATGCACAAAGTCCTGCCCACGGAGCATGTTAACCCCTTCTTTGCTCCGGCACCCTGCACATGAATATATTATACAACGCACTTCCTGATCTCACCCGCCCATCTGACTTTGGGTTCGTCGTCTTTTTTTTACACTCTCTCGGCACCGGTCCGTTGCCATCTTTGTCCAACGCCATTCCTTCTTGCGAAATGTGGCCCGCCGCCATTTTAATTTCTTCCCCCGTGTGATGATGTCACAACTTTTGTTTTGTTTTCGAACCAACGCATTCCTTTTTCCTGTCTCTATGGTATACCCATCTGCATCTCTCCAACTTCGGGTTAATACCCAGCATCATCTCTCCATCCTTCGGGTATATCCAGCATGCATCTCTCCAATACTTCGGGTAATACCCCGCATGCATCTCTCCAATCTTCGGGTATATCCAGCATGCATCTCTCCAACTTCGGGTAATACCCAGCATCATCTCTCCATACTTCTTTGTGGTGTGTGTGTGTGTTTATATATAATATAATATTGGAATCCAACCCTGCTCCGTTCCCGGGGGGTCAGACCACTGGGACACTCCCTTCTTTCAATGGTTCCTAGCGGTGAATCTGTCCCCCTCCCCCACTAGGGAAGTTTTAGCCCCATTCATTAGAACGGAGCTCATCTTTTCTCCAGCGTATCGAAACATGCGATGCGAGTATCACCGCTGAAAACCAACCCGGGTTGAGCCCTACGATGGTTGACGGCCACTCGCCCCCAAGCTTGCCATCCAGTTGACGCTGACCTTCCCCCCATTAACTCTTTCAGCGCACAACACGAAGGATACACGGCGCTGGCGCACGAGGCGGTAAGATCTTCAACTCCCTCCAGCAGCTGGAGAGCGAAGCGGGACCCCGTGCCGCTATATCCAAGGGTGCTGCAGACCTGCCTGGACCTGCGGCCCCCTCCGCGCTGAGGTCTACTGCCAGGTGGCCAAGCAGACCGCCGACCCCCCCGAGCCCGGCAGCCCGGCTCACCTCCGCTACGGCATGCTCACTGCCCTGCATGAGCCTGCACCTACCTGCCCGCCCCACCACCGTCACCAGGTCCTGCGCTCTCACTTACAGAGGTAAGCGGGGGGGGGGGACCCCGTAAGTCACCTCTCTGCCTTCTGGGTTTCTGTACTCCTAGGTGACACTGGGGACGGGGGCATTGGGACAACCGTGTCGCCTCTCTGCCTTCTGGGTCTGTAACTCCTAGGTGCCACGAGGGAGGGGCATTTGGGACAACCGTGGAGTCACCTCTCTGTCCTTCTGGTCTGTATCTCCTAAGGTGCACGGGGGGATGGGCCTTGGGACAACCGTAGTTGCCTCTCTGCCTTCTGGTCTGTAACCTCCTAAGGTGCACGAGGGGAGGGGGCATTTGGGACACCGGGGTGAGTCGCTCTCTGCCTTCTGGGTCTGTAACTCCTAAGGTGCACGAGGGGAGGGGCATTTGGGACACACGTGGTCACCTCTCTGCTGCCTTCTGGGTCTGTATCTCTAAGGTGCATGAGGGGAGGTGCATTTGGGACACCGTGAGTCACCTCTCTGCCTTCTTCTTCGGTTTGTAATCCTATGGTGCACGGAGGGGAGGAGGGCATTTGGGACACCGTGAGTCCCTCTCTGCCTCTGGTCTGATTCTCCCAAGGGGCACGGAGGGGGAGGGGCTTTGGGACAACTGTGAGTCGCTCTCTGCCTTCTGGGTCTGTAACTCTAAGTTGCACGGGGGGAGGGGGCATTTGGGACACCGTGAGTCACCTCTCTGTCTTCTGGGTCTGTATCTCCCAAGGTGCACGGGGGGAGGGGGCATTTGGGACACCGTGAGTCGCCTCTCTGCCTTCTGGGTCTGTAACTCCTAAGGTGCACGGAGGGGGAGGGGGCATTTGGGACACCGTGAGTCGCCTCTCTGCCTTCAGTCTGGGTCTGTTAACCCTAAGGTGCACGAGGGTAGGGCATTTGGGACACCTGTGAGTCACCTCTCTGCCTTCTCGTTTGTAACTCCTATGGTGCACGGGGGGGAGGGGGCATTTGGGACACCGTGAGTCGCCTCTCTGCCTTCCGGTCTGTAACTCCCAAGGTGCACGGAGGGGGAGGGGGCATTTGGGACCACTGTAAGTCACCTCTGCCTTCCGGGTATGTATCTCCAGGTGCACGGGGGGAGGGGCATTTGGGACACCGTGAGTCACCTCTGTTCTCTGGGTCTGTAACTCCTAAGGTGCACGGGGGATGGGCATTTGGGACACCGTTGCCCACCTCTCTGCTTCTGGTCTGTAACTCCTAAGGTGAACGGAGGGGGAGGGGGCATTTGGGACACTGTAAGTCACCTCTGCCCTTCGGGTCTGTATCTCCTAAGGTGGACGGGGGGAGGGGCATTTGGGACACCGTTGAGTCGCCTCTCTGCTTCCTTGGGTCTGTAACTCCTAAGGTGCATGTGGGGGGGGCATGTTGGGACATCGTGAGCCACCTCTCTGCTTCTGGTCTGTATCTCCTAAGGTCACGGGGGAGGGGCATTTGGGGACACTCGTGAGCTACCCTCTGTCTTCCTGGGTCTGTATCTCTAAGGTGCACGGGGGGGGGGCATTTGGGACACCGTGAGTCGCTCTCTGGCTTCTGGGTCTGTATCTCAGGTGCACGGGGGGGATGGGCATTTGGGGACAACCGTGAGCCACCTCTCGTGCCTTCTGGGTCTGTAACTCCTAAGGTGCACGGGGGGAGGGGGATTTGGGACACCGTGGAGTCGCCTCTCTGGCTTCGTGGTCTATAACTCCTAGGTCAGGCTGGGGAGGGGGCATTTGGGACATCGTGAGCCACCTCTCTGCGTTCTGGGTCTGTAACTCCTAAGGTGCATGGGGGAGGGGCATTTGGGACATCGTGAGCCACCTCTCTGCGTTCTGGGTCTGTAACCTCAAGGTGCATGGGGGAGGGCATTTGGACATCGTGCCACCTCTCTGCGTTTCTGGGTCTGTAACTCCTAAGGTGCACGAGGGGGGGGGCATTTGGGACACCGTGAGTCACCTCCCTGTCTTCTGGGTCTGTATCTCCTAAGGTGCACGGGGGGGGGGGGGGGGGGGCATTTGGGGACACTGTGAGTCACCACTCTCGGCCTTCTGGTCTGTATCTCCTATAAGTGCACTGAGGGGCATTTGGGACATCGTGAGCCACCTCTCTGTCTTCTGGGTCTGTATCTCCTAAGGTGCACGGGGGGATGGGCATTTGGGACACCGTGCGCGACCTCTCTGCCTTCTGGGTCTGTAACTCTAAGGGCACGGAGGAGGGGCATTTGGGACACTGTGAGTCAACCTCTCTGTCTTCTGGGTCTGTATCTCCTAAGGTGCACGGGGGTGGGGGGGGGGGCATTTGGGACACTGTGAGTCACCTCTCTGCCTTCTGGGTCTGTATCTCCCAAGGTGCACGGGGGGAGGGGGGATTGTCTTCACGCTGCGGCAGTGCCACTCCATTACTAAAAAAAAAATAATAATAAAAGGAGTTTGTGTAATAGTATCCCGATCGGCACTATCTGGACCAAGGCCTTAACTGCCACCCTTTTTTTTTTTTTTGCAGGACGCGGGATCGGTCTCCGGACACGGAGATGGAGCGGTACTCGGCCTTCGTCCTGGACTCGCTGGAGAAGACCAAGCAGCGGGACTTCGTCCCGTCCTGCGAGGAGATCGCCGTGCTGATTCACCGGCAGGCGCTGGCGTGCACCGTCTGCTACCCCGGGGCGGGGACCTGCAAGGTGCCCATCACTTCCCACACTACGGCCGGAGAGGTGAGACGGGGGGACGGGACCGCCGGGCGGGCGTGCTGGGGGTAGCACGTGGTGGCTTGGTGGTGGCTCCTCTTGTTGACGTTGGGCAAGTCACTTTGTCATCTCCCTGGGGATTCGATCGTAAGCTCTGTGGGGCAGGGGTAGTGCTTGCACAATTCTGCGCCCGGTGCTTGTGCGCCATTTGCGTCGCAGAAGAAATATGATATATTAAGTATTGCGTCTGTGTCTGTGCGTCAATGGACAACGCCATTGAAGGCCAAAGTGGCCCATTGGCAGTGTGGATCAACCAAATGATGCTACGCCTCAGGGCTCCTTAAAACCCATTCACTTCAAAGGTGCCATCCCACACAGCCGGCCAGGTGGGTCCTTAGTGCTCTGAATGGGAGAAGTGTTAGTCTAACGGAGGGTCTTCTGTCCCTTAACCCCCTCCCCCCCCCCCCCCACCGTCCTTATCAGAGAGCCTAGAAAGATAAGGGGAGGTGGGGGAGGGGGGGACTCTGGCTGTGTAAGCGCTTGCTGACCACACAGTGACATCATCACACACAGTGACATCATCACACACAGTGACATCATCACACTAAAGGAAGCAGCCTCCCCCGTCTCGCTTTAATTATTTAAATCTAATCATAGATTTAATAATAATATTATTTATTAATAATAATAGATCCCCGCCCAAAAAAAAAGGCATCAATCACCCAGATGATGACCCTTTTTTCACGTGTCGCTTGAATTGACGTGTTTAAGGGGTCCCGTCTTGGGGGGGGGGGGTTGGTGGAGGAGCTGACCCATTGTCTGTACACCTGGGTAATTACATTCAGAGATGGGGAACCCGCGAGTGCGTTAACATTTCCTCCACAGGTCCCCAAAAAACCAAGAGTGGTTCAGCTGCAGACGAGGATTCTGGGTAGCAACAGGCTAATGCGCCTGACTTTTTAGCTTCCATCCACTCCTTAACACGGACTCCCGAGAGCAGCAATGTCATGAAGTGGATAGGAGGTGACGCCCACCGAGGGGCCACTACCCAGAATTCACCTGTAGTCTCGCCAGGAGGCCAAGCCAGTGTAAACCTTGGGCGGGCTCCACCAGGGTTACCCCAATGATCCAATCCGAACCTGATCACATTTTACCCCTCCCCCCCCCCCCCCCAGCTGGTCCAGGAGTTGATTGAAAAACTTGACCTGGGACAAAGCCGAAACGTCTTCGCCCTCTACGAGCAGAACCGCCACTACGAGCAGGCGCTCGGCACAGCCACCCTCGTGGCCGACACCCTCACCAGGTTTGAAAAGTAAATGCCTTTTTTTTATTTTTTACTCGTAGGGTTTTGGAGGCAGAAGGAGCGAGACGGGCGACCTGCTCATAGTCGCCTGTTAATACCTCGCAGCAAGGTAATATTGCGATCTAATGGCTGCGAGCATCAAGGACGCGGTAATCGGGACGTTGGCGCCTTTGAACCCCTCCTCCGGCTGCTAGTGTATGGAAGCAGCAATGTGCACTTCTAGGGGTAGGCGGTACCTGCGAGGGGAGAACCCTTTTAACGCCTGAAGGTTTGGCTCTAATCCTGTAGCAAAGATGGCCGACAGTAAAACATTGATCTGTAACAACGAAGTCACCGCTTGGCGAGCAAGCCAGTCGGCCATGATTGCAGTGTTCTGGACAGGCTGTGTCAGCATGGGTAACTTCATCGTTTTTCACGTAACCCTCAGATGCCGATGGGCCACGGCTTTCAGTGTCGCAGCTTCTCCGGCACATCGCCACCACAGAACCTCGTCGTCCACGACAAAGACGAGGGGCCCTCTCGTTCCTGGACGGCCGCTCTCCCCTTGAAGAACCAACTTAAAACCCATGACACAGCCATTGGTAATGGCGTCTGGCTCTCAATGAGGGCTGCCTTTTAAATTCCAACCTGGGCCACACCTCTGTCCAGCGAACACGGTGACCTTTTATGGATAGGGATGAACCCTGAAGTTGGGACACTCTGTATTATCAATGGTTTTTCTCATTACTGGAAAGACACCTAGCAGAGCTCTTCGTTTCATACACTTGAAAAAACTCGCTACATTGGTCCCAAAATCCATAACCGCTCCTAAAATATCCCGATGTTTAGTCACTGTTGGCTGACCCCGTGCGAACGGCAGCCTCTATGCTTTGTGATGCACGGCTATGAAACCTATATGGGATGACTGAAAATATTGGACCTTCTAAAGGTAGGTATCTTAGATCTGCGGGACAACTTATACCGTTCTGGTATATAGTTTTGCGGCTGCATTTTGAAGAGAGAAGGCGTTGTGGTTCTTCTGCACCTGGAAAAATAGCATTTTTAACACACATGACAATTGTGTCTTCTGTTTTTTGTTTGACTGTTGTGTGATATTTTTCTTATTAAATAGCGTTCACAAACCTGTAAGCATGGCTAATTTGTCAAAACCTCGCTCTCTTTTTCTCTCTGAAACAATGGTGTTTGTTCATCGCACTTGATTATGTAACCTACAATTCGTTTTTTTCGTCGGTGGTAGCGGCGGACGGCTGGCGGTACACTTGGCTTCACTGTACGTGAATCGAATCTTTCAACCGTTTGTGAACCTGTTTTAGAAGAAGCAAGTCGATAACACCTGGTGAGACTCGCACGGTCTCCGTGACGTTACTCGTCCGGGCTGTCTATCACGGACAGGAGACGCAGCGACTGGTGTCCTACCCCTTCCCTCCCCCCCCCCCCACATACAGAAACTCTGCCCATTGAACTAGAACCCCCTTCACTCGCACAGACGGACTTTGGCGTTCGCGGCAGACGGACGCTCCGCCGCATCCGACTCGCCACTGTGTTATCCCTAGTATGGGGGGCAGATAGAGAGTGTGTGTGTGTGTGTGTGTAACAATGCATGTGTCATAAAGATACAATACATAGAAATACTCTGCCCTTCTGCTCCCCAGCACCGGGTCTCATGAAGTCCCACGTCGGTCTGATGAAGGTCTCGGTGGATCGACACGTTAGTGGTTACTGTATGGCCCATACAAATGGTTGATACACTGCGGTGTCTTCATCGCACCTGCTGCTAGGTGAAGTGGTGTGTTTCCTCCAAATATGTAATTTCCCCAGAATCCCTTGCTGCAGTGAGGAAGCACTGCATGCTGGGTGATTAATGGTAAAAACAGGGTTGCAGACCTGTCTAAGACATGTGAATGTGCTCACAAGTGATCTATATTTGCTATATCCTATACGGTGGAGGTTTCTTGTTGCCTTTTTCACCCACCCTAACTTAGTGTGTGGTTTGTGTTACACATTACTACATATGTTTCATTGAACAGCCTCTTAGCAGCTGTTCCCTCCCTCTGGTCTCGCTGCTCCTAATGTAGGTGTTTAAAAAAACACTCTTGTTTTCTTAGGACAGTAACCGAGCGGGGGTCCGGAGCATAACACGGTTAGATTGGTTCCAGGTTTTGTTACAAAAATGTTTTCAGAAGCTAGTTTGACACAGAGGACACTTACTGTGTCTATATCAATACATTGATACTATTCTGTGTATATATCAATAAATGATACTATATATCTAATTTGTGTGTACAAATACACTCTGTATAGTGCATTAAACATGTATGTGTGACACTATGGAGAGATGTTTCACTCGACGAGAGGAAACAGAATTAATGGGTTTGAAAGCAAGTGTCTGTGACAATCACAAGGGGGAAGTAATTAAAATGGAGGTAGGCCGGACATATGGCAGAAATAGCCATCTTGGAAGGACATGGGACCCAAGAGAGAGAATAATCACGACGGCGACCGTCAACGGAGGCTCGGCAAATACGGGACACAATTAGGGCCCTTTCAGGGCAACAGGAAAGTGGGACGATCCATATACACAGGCTGTCTGGCAACCGTTATCACCCTCCCCTATGCAATAGATGAGCGGTTTTCCCCCCTTCTCGGGCTCCTAAGGCTCCTGGCTGAACAAGAGAGGTGACATCCAGCTTATTAAAAAGGCGGACGCGTGTGACGGTGTAAACACACACAGTTACAATAATGGGGTATTGTGAAGGATAACTGAATGATCTTGACATACATTACCGTGGTTAACAGAAGAGTATCCGGCGTACTTTTATTCCAAAGGCCGAACTAATCCGATTGGACAAAACAATGAACATGACTGGAAACGTGTCCCTGCTGAACACCCAACTAAAAGACTTAGGGGCCGCGGGCAGAAACACAAGAGGTTTTTAAACAAAGCTTTGTGTTACGCCTCGTCCGTCTCCTCCTCCGGAACGAAGTCTGTAATGTCTCCTAAAAGTTGCGGATTATTACTGGGAGGGTTTTTCAAAAAACTCTGCCTTCTCCCGCGCGGGTATCTGCCCCTCCCCCCCCAAATGTCTGGTCAAGGACCGGCACCGCTGGCCCCGGCATGGTGGTTCGTGAGCGCGCGCTGTGCTGCCCAGCTCATACCGGCTCGCACGGTAGTTCAGAGTCGGCTGGATCTTCGGAACCAAAGCTGTTGGTCCGTGCTGGGCGGGCAGGGACCGTCGCTGACGCAGGTGAGGTACGTGTTGATGACGGGTGATCTCGTCCACCTGCAAGAGACGACAAAACAGGGATGTAAGGGAGCAGCTCCTCTGATGGGACCGTAGTCGGTGTGAAATGGAGCGTTGCCGACTGGGGGGTGAAGCAACAACAGAAGCGAGAGTTGCCGTGTGGACACTCTACTCCAGGCTTTGGGCCTTGTTGAGAAAAAATAACAATACAATCAAGAAGGGGGCGTAATATTAAACTCACTTTCAGGACAGTCAGTAAGGGTCAGTCCCTCCTAGAGGCAAGTGTACTAATGGCAGTGACATGCTTAAGGGGTGTCCCTCCTAGAGGCAAAGTGTACTAATGGCAGTGACAGGGTTAAGGGTCAGTCCTCCTAGAGGCAAAGTGGTACTAATGGCAGTGACATGCTTAAGGGGTCAGTCCCTCCTAGAGGCAAAGTGTACTAATGCGAGTGACATGCTAAGGGGTCAGTCCCTCCTAGGGGCAAAGTGTACTAATGGCAGTGACATGGTTTAAGGGGTCAGTCCTCCTAGGGGCAAAGTGTACTAATGGCAGTGACATGGTTAAGGGGTCAGTCCCTCCTAGGGCAAAGTGAACTAATGGCCGTGACATGGTTATTGGTCAGTCCCTCCAGGGGCAAAGTGAACTAATGGCAGTGACATGGTTATTGGGTCAGTCCCTCCTAGGGGCAAAGTGAACTAATGCAGTGACATGGTTAAGGGGTAGTCCCTCCTAGGGGCAAAGTGTACTAATGGCAGTGACATGGTTAAGGGGTCAGTCCCTCCTAGAGGCAAAGTGTACTAATGGCAGTGACAGGGTTAAGGGTCAGTCCCTCCTAGGGGCAAAGTGTACTAATGGAGTGACAGGGTTAAGGGTCAGTCTCTCCTAGGGCAAAGTGTACTAATGGCAGTGACATGATTAGGGGTCAGTCCTCCTAGGGCAAAGTGTACTAATGGCAGTGACATGCTTAAGGGGTCAGTCCCTCCTAGGGGGCAAGTGTACTAATGGCAGTGACAGGGTTAGGGTGTTCATCTCCTGTGGGTGATTGATGCCTTTTGTACTCCAAATCTAAAACCCAAAAGGATGTTCAATCATTTCTAAAGTGACTTTGAAACACGATAGCGAGAGTGGGAGGGGGTGATTCCTCCAGCCGCTGCCTTGTTGTCTGATGTCCACGGTGTGTTCAATAGAGCTCACACGGCAAACCCCCCTCTCCTTATTGCTGTCTCTCTGATAAGGACAGGGGGGGGGGGGGAAAGGGGAAAGAAAACACCTGACTGAGAAACCCCCAGTCAGAGGTCACCTAAAAAAAATGCAACTTACAATTAAATTCCAAGAGAAACCAAAGCGGCCACATCTTTCAGTTAGTTTTAGGTGTTTTTTCCCCCCCAAACCCATGGGCTTTCTGAAGGGTTAAGAGGGAAGCCGCCTGTAGACCTCACCTTAGTGGTCTCAAAGAGCATGTCCTTTCCCCCACGGAGACTTTGAGTGGTGCGTCGGAGACCCGAAGGAGGAGATCTGGCTGTAGAAGACACTCTCGAAGGCCTCCAGGTCCCCTGCTTGTACAGCGCCAGGGAGGAGCGCTGACCCCAACCACAGCCGCTGCGAGAAGTTCCCGGACGAATTCTGCACCAAGAACGAAAAAAAAAGGGCGGGGAGGGGAGATCGCAGCAGTGAGTGACCGTCCCGCAACTTCCCTGGGACATCGGCTCCCTCAGAAAAGAGGGTTATCCCCCTCGTGGTGACAGTCTGTCCAACGGGGACGCCCACCCATTGGACATCACGGAGTGGCACCTCCCAGGGGTTCCGTGACTTTCTAGAGCTGGAAGACTGAAGTCCTCCGGCACTCGATGAGTTGAAACCCTCCCCCCCCGGGAAACCTATGTGAGTCCCAGCGATATATAAGTTAGTATCTCACCCCCTGAGTGTGCCCTGCCCTGATTTGACTAAATCTGGTTTCTGAGGTCCACCACAGAAAGTTCACACAAAGAGGGGAGCAGCCTGAGGAAATCACGGTCGATTCGTGACACGGCCCAACTTACCATGTAAAAGTCGATGTCAAACAAGGTGGATCCGTAACCTGACCATTCCTTGACAGTGGCCAAGTTGAGGTCATGACCTCCTGCGTCCCCATGCCGTGCAACACTTTCCACTTGTCCACAATGGCCGACATCATGTTGCGCCCTTCTTCCTTCACTCGCCCCCGAACTTCTGGTTCTCCTCCGCCTTCTTGCTTCACCAGCGAGTTGTTCCACAGTCGTGGGCAGAGCCCCCGAGAGCAGGCCCTTGTGGAGTTGGGGCAGGAGGTCCGGAGGCCACGGGGGGCTTGCTGGAGGCCAGCACCCGGGAGTGGAGGAAGTAGATGGGGAACAGTTCCTCGAGCCGGGGGAAGGAGGCCGTGGGGGGAGAAGTGCCATTTAGGAAACTGAGCCGGAGGGCGGCCAGCGACTGCAGCGTGTCCTCGGAGGTGGGTACGTAACCTTGATCAACCGTCTCGTGTGCCTTTGATAAACAAATGTTAATTAAAGCAGCGATTCCCCACAATAGTCTACTTAAATAAAACTCAAGATCCCTAGATCTGAAATGGGGTAACCCAGTACCTCACCACTTCGGGAAATATATGTAACTTTTACCAGTATGTATACAGTATACACGTCAACCACCTCATGGAACACCTCTTCACACCTTCTGAATGAGACATCTCAGTAGCCTGGCCTAATAACTACGCCTCTCCACACCTCCACAGGACATCCAAGGCCAGAAACTGCCACCCATTTACTGCCCTTACTTCTTCCCTACTGTTCTGTAAGTCCTGGCCTTGATGGTGGGAACGTGGTGGGAGAAGTTGTCATGAGTCTAGGCTACTGAGATCAGAAGTTGTGTGTTTTGGTTTGAAGGTGGGGATAGAAGGTGCTGGGGTGCCTAGTAAGGGAGATCCATGGGTTGGGGGAGGGGGGAAGTCAGTAGAGGTAAAAGGGAGGACCCCAGAAGGACCTTCCTCCAGTACCTGCTCGAAGAGAAGGGAGAACTCCAGGCTGTCTTTGGGTACATCCTCCGTGTCCAGGAAGCAGTAGACCTTAAAGCAGAGTCTCCATCGTGACTCGAACCCTTTCTCTTTGCATGAAAGGCTAGGGGAGGAATTACTGTGTTAAACGAGCAGGTGTGAACAGAAGCACTCGTCTAACCGTATTTTCCGTGGGTGTCCAATGCTCGATAATGTAATGGACGCCAAATGGTTTGACCGTACGGATTTCCACCTTTTGTGTAGAAGGACAAAGCCAGGGGTGGCCAACTCCAGTCCCTCAGGATTTCCTGCTTCAGCACAGGTGGCTCAATTCAGGTGCTGAAGCAGGGGTATCCTGCACACCTGATCTGTTGGTGGCCCTTGTCGACTGGAGTTGGCCACTCCTGGAGTAAGCTGTAGGCGGGTAAGAGACACGGGGGCTGGGATGTTAAATGGTTCATTACCCAACAAACTATCGTCTCAGTTCATCCAGACACATATCTACAAGCAGCGCTATGCTGCAAAACGCTCTGCTGCGCCGCAAGGCATCTTAAGGCCCGTGCAAGAGAAGGGTTTCTTCCAGCGTGGAGGGTGCCACGGAATAACCCTGCTTGGGCCCCCCCAGTGCCCGAAGGCGAGTGATGTCAGCGGTAGAATGATGACGTCACAGGACAGACCCTGTGATCTCACATTACCAAGCTTTTGCCAACCCCGACACGGCGCCCACTCTTCCCACCCATGCATGACGAGGCGCTCTTGTGATGCATGAACATGGTACCAGTCTCTGGAAAGCCAACTCTCCCCCCACATATCCCCCCGGATCAGTCTGCCACATGGAAGGCCCAGGTGGGTTGCAAACCTTAGCACGCCTCGGCTCCCAAGTAAAGGCGCGTTAAAGCTTGGCACCTCGGGTGGATGGGTCGCTCAGTGAGAAGACGGGTAGGGGAGTGACCCTTGCATTGACACGGTGTGGGCGAGGCAGCTGGGGCGATCGCTAATGTATCTGTCCGAGTGAGTCAGATAGAAAAACCGCGCTCCAGTTTAAATTCCCCAACTCCCCCCCCCCTTCACGCGACCTGCTCATAGTCGCCTGTTAATACGGAAGGGGGGGGGGGGGAGTTGGGGAATTTAAACTGGAGCGCGGTTTCTATGTGCCACGTCCATTACTAAAAAAATAATATAAAAGGAGTTTGTGTAATAGATCCCGATCGCACTATCTGACCAAGGCCTTAACTGCACCCTTTTTTTTTTTTTGAGGACTTTTGGGGATGGTTCCGGACACGGAGGATGGAGCGGTACTCGGCGCTTCGTCATGGACTGCTGGAGAAGACCAAGCAGCGGGACTCGGTCCCGTCCTGCGAGGAGATCGCGTGCTGATTCACCGGCAGGCGCTGGCGTGCACCGTCTGCTACCCCGGGCGGGGACCTGCAAGGTGCCCATCACTTCCCACACTACGGCGGCGAGAGGCTGACGGGGGGACGGGATCGCCGGGCGGGCGTGCTGGGGGTAGCACGTGGTGGGTTGGGGTGCTCCTCTTGTTGACGTTGGGCAAGTCACTTTGTCATCTCCCTGGGGATTCGAGTAACTCTGTGGGGCAGGGGTAGTGCTTGCACAATCTTGCCGCCCTGGTTGCTTGTGCGCATTTCGTCGCAGAAGAAGAATATGATATATTAAGTATTGCGTCTGTGTCTGTGCGTCAATGACAACGCCATTGAAGGCCAAAGTGGCCATTGGAGTGTGGATCAACCCAAAGATGCTACGCCTCAGGGCTCCTTAAAACCCATTCACTTCAAAGGTGCCATCCCACACAGCCGGCCAGGTGGGTCCTTTAGTGCCTCTGAATGGGAAGTGTTAGTCTAACGGAGGGTCTCTGGCCCTTAACCCCCTCCCCCCCACCCCCCACCGTCCTTATCAGAGAGCCTAGAAGATAAGGGGAGGTGGGGAGAGGGGACTTGGTGTGTAAGGCTTGCTGTCACACCGTGACATCATCACCCCGTGACATCATCACACACAGTACATTCATCACACTAAAGGAAGCAGCCTCCCCCGTCTCGCTTTAATTTATTTAATCTAATCATGATTTAATAAATATATTATTATTAATAATAATAGATCCCCGCCCAAAAAAAAAGGCATACAATCACCCAGATGATGACCTTTTTTCACGTGTTCGCTTGAATTGAATGTTTAGGGGTCCCGTCTTGGGGGGGGGGGTTGGTGGAGGAGCTGACCCATTGTCTGTACACCTTGGTAATTACATCCGAATGGGGAACCCGCGAGTGCGTTAACAATTTCCTCCACAGGTCCCCAAAAAACCAAGAGTGGTTCAAGCTGCAGACGAGGATTTGGGTAGCAACAGGTAATGCGCCTGACTTTTTAGCTTCCATCCACTCCTTAAACACGGACTCCCGAGAGCAGCAATGTATGAGTGGATAGGAGGGTGACGCCCACCGGGGGCCACTACCCAGAATTCACCTGTAGTCTCGCCAGGAGGCCAAGCAGTGTAAACCTTGGGCGGGCTCCACCAGGGTACCCCAATGATCCAATCCGAACCTGATCAAATTTTTACCCCTCCCCCCCCCCAGCTGGTCCAGGAGTTGATTGAAAAACTTGACTGGGACAAAGCCGAAAGTCTTCGCCCTCTACGAGCAGAACCGCCACTACCGAGCAGGCGCTCGGCACAGCCACCCTCGTGGCCGACACCTCACCAGGTTTGAAAAGTAAAGCCTTTTTTTTATTTTTTACTCGTAGGGTTTTGTGAGGGCAGAAGGAGCGAGACGGGCGACCTGCTCATAGTCGCCTGTTAATACGGAAGGGGGGGGGGGGGGAGTTGGGGAATTTAAACTGGAGCGCGGTTTCTATCTGACTCACTCGGACAGATACATTAGCGATCGCCCCAGGCTGCCTCGCCCACACCGTGTCAATGCAAGGGTCACTCCCTCTACCCGTCTTCTCACTGAGGCCCAGATCCACCCGAGGGTGCCAAGCTTTAACGCGCCTTTACTTGGGAGCCGAGGCGTGCTAAGGTTTGGCACCCACCTGGGCCTTCCATGTGGCAGACTGATCCGGGGGGATATAGGGTGGGGGGAGAGTTGGCTTTCCAGGAAGACTGGTACCATGTTCATGCAATCACAAGAGCGCCTCCGTCATGCATGGGTGGGAAGAGTGGGCGCCGTGTCGGGGTTGGCAAAAGCTTGGTAATGTGAGATCACAGGGTCTGTCCTGTGACGTCATCATTCTACCGCTGACATCACTCGCCTTCGGGCACTGGGGGGGCCAAGCAGGGTTATTCCGTGGCACCCTCCAACGCTGGAAGAACCCTTCTCTTGCACGGGCCTTAAGATGCCTTGCGGCGCAGCAGAGCGTTTTGCAGCATAGCGCTGCTTAGTAGATATGTGTCTGGATGAACTGAGACGATCAGTTTGTTGGGTAATGAACCATTTTAACATCCCAGCCCCCGTGTCTCTTACCCGCCTACAGCTTACTCCAGGAGTGGCCAACTCCAGTCGACAAGGGCCACCAACAGATCAGGTGTGCAGGATACCCCTGCTTCAGCACCTGAATTGAGCCACCTGTGCTGAAGCAGGGAAATCCTGAGGGACTGGAGTTGGCCACCCCTGGCTTAGTCCTTCTACACAAAAGGTGGAAATCCGTACGGTCAAACCATTTGGCGTCCATTACATTATCGAGCATTGGACACCCACGGAAAATACGGGTTAGACGAGTTGGCTTCTGTTCACATCCTGCTCGTTTAACACAGTAATTCCTTCCCCTAGCCTTTCATGCAAAGAGAAAGGGTTCGAGTCACGATGGAGACTCTGCTTTAAGGTCTACTGCTTCCTGGACACGGAGGATGTACCCAAAGACAGCCTGGAGTTCTCCCTTCTCTTCGAGCAGGTACTGGAGGAAGGTTCCTTCTGGGGTCCTCCCTTTTACCTCTACTGCTTCCCCCCTCCCCCAACCCATGGATCTCCCTTACTAGGCACCCCAGCACCTTCTATCCCCACCTTCAAACCAAAACACACAACTTCTGATCTCAGTAGCCTAGACTCATGACAACTTCTCCCACCACGTTCCCACCATCAAGGCCAGACTTACAGAGACAGTAGGGGAAGAAGTAAGGGCAGTAAATGGGTGGCAGTTTCTGGCCTTGGATGTCTCTGTGGAGGTGTGGAGAGGCGTAGTTATTAGGCCAGGCTACTGAGATGTCTCATTCAGAAGGTGTGAAGAGGTGTTCCACTGAGGTGGTTGACGTGTATACTGTATACATACTGGTAAAAGTTACATATATTTCCCGAAGTGGTGAGGTACTGGGGTTACCCCATTTCAGATCTAGGGATCTTGAGTTTTATTTAAGTAGACATATTGTGGGGAATCGCTGCTTTAATTAACATTTGTTTATCAAAGGCACACGAGACGGTGATCCGAGGTTACGTACCCACCTCCGAGGACACGCTGCAGTCGCTGGCCGCCCTCCGGCTCCAGTTCCTAAATGGCGACTTCTCCCCCCACGCTCCCTTCCCCCGGCTCGAGGAACTGTTCCCCATCTACTTCCTCCACTCCCGGGTGCTGGCCTCCAGCAAGCCCCCCGTGGCCTCCCGGACCTCCTGCCCCAACTTCCACAAGGGCCTGCTCTCGGGGGCTCTGCCCAACGGACTGTGGAACAACTCGCTGGTGAAGCAGAAGGCGGAGGAGAACCAGAAGTTCCGGGGGCGAGTGAAGGAAGAAGGCGCCAACATGATGTCGGCCATTGTGGACAAGTGGAAAGTGTTGCACGGCATGGGGACGCAGGAGGTCATGACCTCCTACTTGGCCACTGTCAAGGAATGGTCAGGTTACGGATCCACCTTGTTTGACATCGACTTTTACATGGTAAGTTGGGCCGTGTCACGAATCGACCGTGATTTCCTCAGGCTGCTCCCCTTTTGTGTGAACTTTCTGTGGTGACCTCAGAAACGACAGATTTAGTCAAATCAGGGCAGGGCACACTCAGGGGGTGAGATACTAACATTATATGCGCTGGACTCACATAGGTTTCCCGGGGGGGGGAAGGGATTTCAACTCATCAGTGCCCGGAGGACTTCAGCCTCCCGCTCTAGAAAGTCACGGGAACCCCTGGGAGGTGCCAGACTCCGTGATGTCCAATGGGTGGGCGTCCCCGTTGGCAGACTGTCACCACGAGGGGGATAACCCTCTTTTCTGAGGGAGCCGATGTCCCAGGGAAGTTGCGGGACGGTCACTCACTGCTCGATCTCCCCTCCCCGCCCTTTTTTTTTCGTCTCTGGTGCAGAATTCGTCCGGGAACTTCTCGCAGCGGCTGTGGTTGGGGGTCAGCGCCTCCTCCCTGGCGCTGTACAAGCAGGGGGACCTGGAGGCCTTCGAGAGTGTCTTCTACAGCCAGATCTCCTCCTTCGGGGTCTCCGACAGCACCACCTTCAAAGTCTCCGTGGGGGAAAAGGACATGCTCTTTGAGACCACTAAGGTAGCGGCTTCCCCTTAAACCCCTTTCAGAAGCCCATGGTTTGGGGGGAAAAAACACCTAAACTAACTGAAAGTGGCCGCTTTGGTTTCTCTGGAATTTAATTGTAAGTTGCATTTTTTTTAGGGACCTCTGACTGGGGGTTTCTCAGTCAGGTGTTTTCTTTCCCCTTTCCCCCCCCCCCCCTGGCCTTATCAAAGGGCCCGCAATAAGGGGAGGGGGGGTTTGCCTGTGTGAGCTCTAGTTGAACACACCGTGACATCAGACACAAGGCAGCGGCTGGAGGAAATCACCCCCTCCCACGTCTCCGCTCATCGTGTTTACAAAGTCACTTTAGAAATGATATGAACATCCTTATTGGGTTTTAGATTTGAGTACAAAAGGCATCAATCACCCACATGAGACCCCTTAACCCTGTCACTGCCATTAGTACACTTTGCCCCTAGGAGGGACTGACCCCTTAACCATGTCACTGCCATTAGTACACTTTGCCCCTAGGAGGGACTGACCCTGTAACCATGTCACTGCCATTAGTACACTTTGCTCCTAGGAGAGACTGACCCCTTAACCCTGTCACTGCCATTAGTACACTTTGCCCCTAGGAGGGACTGACCCCTTAACCCTGTCACTGCCATTAGTACACTTTGCCCCTAGGAGGGACTGACCCATAACCCTGTCACTGCCATTAGTACACTTTGCCCCTAGGAGGGACTGACCCCTTAACCCTGTCACTGCCATTAGTACACTTTGCCTCTAGGAGGGACTGACCCCTTAACCATGTCACTGCCATTAGTACACTTTGCCCCTAGGAGGGACTGACCCCTTAACCATGTCACTGCCATTAGTTCACTTTGCCCCTAGGAGGGACTGACCCAATAACCATGTCACTGCCATTAGTTCACTTTGCCCCTAGGAGGGACTGACCCAATAACCATGTCACGGCCATTAGTTCACTTTGCCCCTAGGAGGGACTGACCCCTTAACCATGTCACTGCCATTAGTACACTTTGCCCCTAGGAGGGACTGACCCCTTAACCCTGTCACTGCCATTAGTACACTTTGCCTCTAGGAGAGACTGACCCCTTAACCATGTCACTGCCATTAGTACACTTTGCCCCTAGGAGGGACTGACCCCTTGTGCCACGTCCATTACTACAAAAAAATAATACTAAAAGGAGTTTGTGTAATGCTATCCCGTCGCCACTATCTGACCAAGGCCTAACTGACCACCCTTTTTTTTTTTTGCTTTTATGGTACCAGGACGGCCGGAGGGAGGAGCGGTATCGGCGCCTCGTCATGACTCGCTGGAGAAGACCAAGCAGCTGGGACGTCGTCGTCCCCGTCCTGCGAGGAGATCGCCGTGCTGAATTCACCGCGCAGGCGCTCGGCGTGCCACCGTCTTGCTACCCCGGTGGCGGGGCCTGCAAGGTGCCCATCACTTCCCACACTACGGCGCGAGAGGTGACGGGGGGAGGGATCGCCGGGCGGGCGTGCTTGGGGTTTTAGCACGTGGTGGTTGGGGTGCTCCTCTTGTTGACGTTGGGCAAAGTTACTTTGGTCATTCTCCTCAATGGGGATCGAGCGTAACCTGTGGGGCAGGGGAGTGCTTGCACAATTTCGCGCCCGGTGCTTGTGCGACATTTGTCGCAGAAGAGCAATTGATATATTAAGTATTCGCGTCTTGTCTGTGCGTCAATGACAACGCCATTGAAAGGCCCAAAGTGGCCCCATTGGAGCTGTGGGATCAACCAAAGATGTGCTACGCCTCAGGGCTCCTTAAAACCCATCACTTCAAGGTGCCATCCCACACACTCCGGCAGGTGGGTGTCCTTTATGCTCCTGAAATGGGAAAGTGTTAGTCTAACCGAGGGTCTTCTGTCCCTAACCCCCCCCCCCCACCCCCCACCGTCCTTATTCAGAGAGCCTTAGACAAGATAAGGGACGGTGGGGAGAGGGGATACTGGATTGTAAGCGCTTGCCTGTACACCGTGACATCCTCACACCCGTGACATCATCACACACAGTGACAATTCATCACACTAAAGGAAGCAGCCTCCCCACGTCTCGCTTTAATTATTTAAATCTAATCATGATTAATAAATAATATGTAATTTTAATAATAATGATCCCCGCCCCACAAAAAAAAGGCATCCAATCACCCAGAGATATGACCCTTTTTTCACGTGTTCGCTTGAATTGAATGTTTAGGGGGTCCCTCTTGGGGGGGGGAAGGTTGGTGGTAGGAGCTGACCCATTGTCTGTACACCTGGGTAATTACATGCAGAATGGGGAACCCGCGTAGTGCGTTAACATTTCCTTCCACAGGTCCCCCAAAAACCAAGAGTGGTTCAGCTGCAGACGAGGATTTGGGTAGCAACAGGTAATGCGCCTGACTTTTTAGCTTCCATCCACTCCTTAACACGGACTCCCGAGAGCAGCAATGTATGAGTGGATAGGAGGTGACGCCCACCGGCGGGCCACTACCAGATTCACCTGTAGTCTCGCCAGGAGGCCAAGCAGTGTAAACCTTGGGCGGGCTCCACCAGGGGTACCCCAATGATCCAATCCGAACCTGATCAAATTTTCCCCTCCCCCCCCCCAGCTGGTCCAGAGTTGATTGAAAAACTTGGACATGGGACAAAGCCGAAAAGTCTTCGCCCTCTACGAGCAGAACCGCCACTACGAGCAGGCGCTCGGCACAGCCACCCTCGTGGCCGACACCTCACCAGGTTTGAAAAGTAAAGGCCTTTTTTTTATTTTTTAATCGTAGGGTTTTGTGAGGGCAGAAGGAGCGAGACGGGCGACCTGCTCATAGTCGCCTGTTAATACGGAAGGGGGGGGGGGGGGAGTTGGGGAATTTAAACTGGAGCGCGGTTTCTATTTCTGCTACACTCGGACAGTACATTAGCGATCGCCACCAGGCTGCCTCGCCCACCACCGTGTGCAATGCAAGGGTCACTCCTCTACCCGTCTTCTCACTGAGGCCCAGATCCACCCGAGGGTTGCCAAGCTTTAACGGCCCTTTACTTGGGAGCCGAGGCGGGCGTGTAAGGTTGGCAACCCACCTGGGCCTTCCATGTGGCAGACTGATCCGGGGGGGATATAGGGTGGGGGAGAGTTGCTTTCCAGGAAGAATGGTACCATGTTCATGCAATCACAAGAGCGCCTCCGTCATGGGTGGTGGGAAGAGTGGGCGCCGTGTCGGGGTTGGCAAAAGCTTGGTAATGTGAGATCACAGGGTCTGTCCTGTGACGTCATCATTCTACCGCTGACATCACTCGCCTTCGGGCACTGGGGGGGCCAAGCAGGGTTTTCGTGGCACCCTCCAACGCTGGAAGAAACCCTTCTCTTGCACGGGCCTTAAGATGCTTGCGGCGCAGCAGAGCGTTTTGCAGCATAGCGTGCTTAGTAGATATGTGTCTGGATGAACTGAGACGATCAGTTTGTGGGTAATGAACCATTTAAACCCAGCCCCCGTGTCTCTTACCCGCCTACAGCTTACTCCAGGAGTGGCCACTCAGTCGACAAGGGCCACCAACAGATCAGGTGTGCAGGATACCCCTGCTTCAGCACCTGAATTGAGCCACCGTGTGCTGAGAGCAGGGAAATCCTGAGGGACTGGAGTTGGCCACCCCTGGCTTAGTCCTTCTACACAAAAGGTGGAAATCCGTACGGTCAAACCATTGGCGTCCATTACATTATCGAGCATTGGACACCCACGGAAAATACGGGTTAGACGAGTGGCTTCTGTTCACTCCTGCCGTTTAACACAGTAATTCTTCCCAGCCTTTCATGCAAAGAGAAAGGGTTCGAGTCACGATGGAGACTCTGCTTTAAGGTCTACTGCTTCCTGGACACGGAGGATGTACCCAAAGACAGCCTGGAGTTCTCCCTTCTCTCGAGCAGGTACTGGAGGAAGGTCCTTCTGGGGTCCTCCCTTTTACCTCTACTGCTTCCCCCCTCCCCCAACCCATGGATCTCCCTTAATAGGCCACCCCAGCACCTTCTATCCCCACCTTCAAACCAAAACACACAACTTCTGATCTCAGTAGCCTAGACTCATGACAACTTCTCCCACCAGTTCCACCATCAAGGCCAGACTTACAGAGACAGTAGGGGAAGAAGTAAGGGCAGTAAATGGGTGGCAGTTTCTGGCCTTGGATGTCTCTGTGGAGGTGTGGAGAGGCGTAGTTATTAGGCCAGGCTACTGAGATGTCTCATTCAGAAGGTGTGAAGAGGTGTTCACACTGAGGTGGTTGACGTGTATACTGTATACATACTGGTAAAAGTTACATATATTTCCCGAAGTGGTGAGGTACTGGGGTTACCCCATTTCAGATCTAGGGATCTTGAGTTTTATTTAAGTAGACTATTGTGGGGAATCGCTGCTTTAATTAACATTTGTTTATCAAAGGCACACGAGACGGTGATCCGAGGTTACGTACCCACTCCGAGGACACGCTGCAGTCGCTGGCGCCCTCCGGCTCCAGTTCCTAAATGGAGACCTTCTCCCCCACGCTCCCTTCCCCGGCTCGAGGAAACTGTTCCCCATCTAATTCTCCACTCCGGGTGCTGGCCTCCAGCAAGCCCCCGTGGCCTCCGGACCTCCTGCCCCAACTTCACCACAAGGGCCTGCTCTCGGGGGCTCTGCCCAACGGACTGTGGAACAACTCGCTGGTGGAAGCAGAAGGCGGAGGAGAACCAGAAGTTCGGGGGCGAGTGAAGGAAGAGCGCCAACATGATGTCGGCCATTGTGGACAAGTGGAAAGTGTTGCACGGCATGGGGACGCAGGAGGTCATGACCTCCTACTTGGCCACTGTCAAGGAAGGGTCAGGTTACGGATCCACCTTGTTTGACATCGACTTTTACATGGTAAGTTGGGCCGTGTCACGAATCGACCGTGATTTCCTCAGGCTGCTCCCCTTTTGTGTGAACTTTCTGTGGTGACCTCAGAAACGACAGATTTAGTCAAATCAGGGCAGGGCACACTCAGGGGGTAGATACTAACATATATGCCGTGGACTCAATAGGTTTCCCGCGGGGGGGGAGGGGATTCAACTCATCGAGTGCCGGAGGACTTCAGTCTTCCAGCTCTAGAAAGTCACGGGAACCCCTGGGAGGTGCCAGACTCCGTGATGTCCAATGGGTGGGCGTCCCGTTGGCAGACTGTCACCACGAGGGGGATAACCCTCTTTTCTGAGGGAGCCGATGTCCAGGGAAGTTGCGGACGGTCACTCATGCTCGATCTCCCCTCCCCGCCCTTTTTTTTTCGTTCTCTGGTGCAGAATTCGTCCGGGAAATTCTCGCAGCGGCTGTGGTTGGGGGTCAGCGTCCTCCCTGGCGCTGTACAAGCAGGGGGACCTGGAGGCCTTCGAGAGTGTCTTCTACAGCCAGATCTCCTCCTTCGGGGTCTCGACAGCACCCCACTTCAAAGTCTCCGTGGGGGAAAAGGACATGCTCTTTGAGACCACTAAGGTGAGGTCTACAGGCGGCTCTCCTCTTAACCCCTTCAGAAGGCCCATGGGTGGGGGGAAAAAACACCTAAAACTAACTGAAAGATGTGGCCGCTTTGGTTTCCTGGAATTTAATTGTAAGTTTGCATTTTTTTTAGGGACCTCTGACGGGGGTTTCTCAGTCAGGTGTTTTCTTTCCCCTTTCCCCCCCCCCCCTGTCCTTATCAGAGAGCAGCAATAAGGAGAGGGGGGTTTGCCTGTGTGAGCTCTAGTTGAACACACCGTGACATCAGACACAAGGCAGCGGCTGGAGGAAATCACCCCCTCCCACGTCTCCCTCATCGTGTTTACAAAGTCACTTTAGAAATGATATGAACATCCTTATTGGGTTTTAGATTGAGTACAAAAGGCATCAATCACCACAATGAGACCCCTAACCCTGTCACTGCCATTAGTACACTTTGCCCCTAGGAGGGACTGACCCCTTAAGCATGTCACTGCCATTAGTACACTTTGCCCCTAGGGGGACTGACCCTTAATCATGTCACTGCCATTAGTACACTTTGCCCCTAGGAGAGACTGACCCCTTAACCCTGTCCACTGCCATTAGTACACTTTGCCCCTAGGAGGGACTGACCCCTTAACCTGTCACTGCCATTAGTACACTTTGCCTCTAGGAGGGACTGACCCTTAACCATGTCACTGCCATTAGTACACTTTGCCCCAGGAGGGACTGACCCCTTAACCATGTCACTGCCATTAGTTCACTTTGCCCTAGGAGGGACTGACCCAATAACCATGTCACTGCCATTAGTTCACTTTGCCCTAGGAGGGACTGACCCAATAACCATGTCACGCCATTAGTTCACTTTGCCCCTAGGAGGGACTGACCCCTAACCATGTCATGCCATTAGTACACTTTGCCCGCTGAGGAGGACTGACCCCTTAACCATGTCACTGCCATTAGTACACTTTGCCCCTAGGAGGGACTGACCCCTTAGCATGTCACTGCCATTAGTACACTTTGCCTCTAGGAGGGACTGACCCCTTAAGCATGTCATGCCATTAGTACACTTTGCCTCTAGGATGTGGGATGACCCGCTTAAACCCTGCATGTCACTGCCATTAGTACACTTTGCCTCTAGGAGGGACTGACCCCTTAAGCATGTCACTGCCATTAGTACACTTTGCCTCTAGGAGGGACTGACCCCTTACTGACATGTCCTGAAAGTGAGTTTAATATTACGCCCCCTTCTTGATTGTATTGTTATTTTTCTTCAACAAGGCCCAAAGCCTGGAGTAGAGTGTCCACACGGCAACCTCTGCTTCTGTTGTTGCTTCACCCCACCAGTCGGCACCGCTCCATTTTCCACACAGACTACGGTCCCATCAGAGGAGCTGCTCCCTTACATCCCTGTTTTGTCGTCTCTTGCAGGTGGACGAGATCACCCAGCTCATCAACACGTACCTCACCTGCGTCAGCGACGGTCCCTGCCCGCCCAGCACGGACAACAGCTTTGGTTCCGAAGATCCAGCCGACTCTGAACTACCGTGCGAGCCGGTATGAGCTGGGCAGCACCGCGGCGCTCACGAACCACCATGCCGGGGCAGCGGTGCCGGTCCTTGACCAGACATTTGGGGGGGGAGGGGCAGATACCGCGCGGGAGAAGGCAGAGTTGTTTTGAAACCCGTCCCAGTAAATAATCCGCAACTTTTAGGAGACATTACAGACTTCAGTTCCGGAGCGAGGAGACGGACGCAGGCGTAACACAAAGCTTTGTTCCTAAAAACCTTCTTGTGTTTCTGCCCGCGGCCCTAATGCTTTTAGTTGGGGTTTCAGCAGGGACACGTTTTCCAGTCATGTTGCATTGTTTTGTCCAATCGGATTAGTTCGGCCTTTGGAATAAAAGTACGCCGGATACTCTTCTGTTAACCACTGTAATGTATGTCAAGATCATTCAGTTATCCTTCACAATACCCCATTATTGTAACTTGTGTGTTTCACCGTCACAACGCGTTCCGCCTTTTTAATAAGCTGGATGTCACCTCTCTTGTTCAGCCAGGAGCCTTACGGAGCCCGAGAAGGGGGGAAAACCGCTCATATTGCATAGGGGAGGGTGATAACGGTTGCCAGACAGCCTGTGTATATGGGATCGTCCCACTTTTCCTGTTGCCCCTGAAAGGGCCCCTAATTGTCCCGTATTTGCCGAGCCTCCGTTGACGGTCGCCGTCGTGATTTCTTCTCTCTTGGGGTCCCATGTCCTTCCAAAGATGGCTATTTCTTGCCATATGTCCGGCCTACCTCCATTTTAATTACTTCCCCCTTGTGATGTCACAGACACTTGCTTTCAAACCCATTAATTCTGTTTCCTCTCGTCGAGTGAAACATCTCTCCATAGTGTCACAATACATGTTTATGCATATACAGAAGTGTATTTGTACACACAAATAGATATATAGTATCAATGTATTGATATATACACAGATATAGTATCAATGTATTGATATAGACACAGTAAGTGTCCTCTGTGTCAAACTAGCTTCCTGGAAAACATTTTTGTAACAAAACCTGGAAACCAAATCTAACCGTGTTATGCTCCGAGACCCCGCTCGGTTACTGTCCTAAGAAACAAGAGTGTTGTGTTTCTAACAACCTACATTAGGAGCAGCGGAGACCAGAGGGAGGGAACAGCTGCTAAGAGGCTGTTCAATGAACATATAGTAGTAATGTGTAACACAAACACACACTAAGTTAGGGTGGGTGAAAAAGGCAACAAGAAACCTCCACCGTATAGGATATAGCAAATAATAAGATCACTTGTGAGCACATTCACATGTCTTAGACAGGTCTGCAACCCTGTTTTTCACCATTATCACCCAGCATGCAGTGCTTCCACTGCAGCAAGGGATTCTGGGGAAATTACATTATTTGATGGAACACACACTTCACCTAGCAGCAGGTGCGATGAAGACACCGCAGTGTATCAAACCATTTGTATGGGCCATACAGTAACCACTAACGTGTCGATCCCACCGAGACCTTCATCAGACCGACGTTGGGACTTCATGAGACCCGGTGCTGGGGAGCAGAAGGGGCAGAGTATTTCTATGTATTGTATCTTTATGACACATGCACTTGTTACACACACACACACACACTCTCTATCTGCCCCCCATACTAGGGATACCAGTGGCGAGTCGGATGCGGCGGAGCGTCCGTCTGCCGCGAACGCCAAATGTCCTGTTCTGTGCGAGTGAAGGGGGTTCTAGTTCAGTGGGCAGAGTTCTGATGTAAATGGGGGGGGGGGGGGGGGGAAGGGGTAGGACACAGTCGCTGCGTCTCCTGTCCGTGATAGACAGCCCGGACGAGTAAGTCACGGAGACCGTGCGAGTCTCAACAGGGTTATCGCTTGCTTCTGCAAAATCAGGTTCACAAACGGTGAAAAGTCGCATTCACGTACACCGTGAAGCCAAGTGTACCGCCGCCGGTCGCCGCGTACCCCGACGGAAGAAAACGAATTGTGAGGTTACATAATACGTGCGATGAACAAACACCATTGTTTCAGAGAGAAAGAGAGCGAGGTTTTGGACAAATTAAGCCAATGCTTACAGGTTTGTGAACGCTATTTAATAAGAAATAAATCACACAACAGTCAAACAAGAAACCAGAAGACACAATTGTCATGTGTGTTAAAAATGCTATTCTTTCCAGGTGCAGAAACCACAACGCCTTCTCTCTTCAAAATGCAGCCGCAAAACTATATACCAGAACGGTATATATGTCCCCGCAGATCTAAGATACCTACCTTCTAGAAGGTCCAATATTTCAGTCATCCCATATAGGTTTTCATAGCCGTGCATAACAAAGCATAGAGGCTGCCGTTCGCACGGGGTCAGCCAACAGTGACTAAACATCGGGATATTTTAGGAGCGGTTATGGATTTTGGGACCAATGTAGCGAGTTTTTCCTGCAAGTGTATGAAACGAGATGAGCTCTGCTTAGGTGTCTTTCCAGTAATGAGAAAACCATTGATAATACAGAGTGCCCAACTTCAGGGTTCATCCCTAGTCCATAAAAGGTCACCGTGTTCGCTGGACAGAGGGGTGGCCAGGTTGGATTTAAAAAGGCAGCCCTCATTTGAGAGCCAGACGCCATTACACAGTGGCTGTGTCATGGGTTTTAAGTTGGTTCTTCAAGGGGAGAGCGCGTCCAGGAACGAGAGGCCGCCCTCGTCTTCTGTCCGTGACGACGAGGTCTTGTGGTGGCGATGTGCCGGAGAAGCTGCGACACTGAAGCCGTGGCCCATCCGGCATGCTGAGGGTTACGTGAAAAACGATGAAGTTACCCATGCTGACACCAGCCTGTCCAGACACTGCAATCATGGCCGACTGGCTTGCTCGCCAAGCGGTGACTTCGTTGTTACAGATCAATGTTTTACTGTCGGCCATCTTTGCTACAGGATTAGAGCCAAAACCTTCAGGCGTAAAAGGGTTCTCCCCATCGCAGGTACCCGTACCCCCTAGAAGTGCACATTGCTGCTTCCATACACTAGCAGCCGGAGGAGGGGTTCAAAGGCGCCAACGTCCGATTACCGCGTCCTTGATGCTCGCAGCCATAAGCGCAATATATAACCTTGCTGCGAGGTCTTGTGTGAAGACGTGCGCCCCCACCTCACTTATCCTGGGTACCCCAGGAGATGTAGTCGGGGCGGGTGGCCGCGTGGTACTCGTCGATCAGCTGCTGGACGATCTCCCGGGAGTTGTCCAGCTCGTCGAAGTTCTCCTTGAAGATGTCCTCCTTGCGGAACTGCTCCAGGAAGGCCTCGCGCTTCCGCAGCTTGTCGTACTGCCGGCAGGTTCTCTCAAACAGCTGCGGGGGGCACAGGACACGGAAGGTGGGGTGGGTTAAAGGAGCGTTTAACGCAGGATTGAAGGAAGGGGTGTCTGGAGCTGAACCCCGTTAATTTCAGTGCTGGAAACCCCCTGCTTCCTGAGATACCTCCGTAGAAGGTACCGGTAGCCATTCCGGCTGAGCTTGCCGGGATTTAAGCTTACAGCTCCCGTGTCACGCCGGCCAATAGGAAGTAGAACCGTAGGACGTCGCAGCTCCCATTGGCCCGCGGGGCGCAGGAGCTTTGAAACTCCGTCATTACGTGATCTCTGCTAGCCAAGCAAAGCGGCTACCGGTGCCCCCTACGGAGGTCTGTATCTCTGGAAGCAGGGAGCCCCCTGAAATGAATGAGGTTCACCTCTGGAGACCCCCGGCTTCAAACACTGTTAAAAATAAATATGAAGAAATAAAAGTGGCTTGATTGCCTCTAACGAAGCGTGAGTGCGCGCTACAAGGGCGACACTGCAGGGATTCAGGAAACAAACTCTTACGGAATAGACCGGCTATAAAATGTGTATTCATAGGCAACAGTGGCACCAAGTGTCTGAGTAACAACACACACACACACACACACACACACACACACTTTGGCTTTATGACCTTATTAAAGCTTTGCCACATTGCTTACCGAGGAGATGTTGGTATGATTGGCCATCATTAGCCCGCTGACCCGGTGTGCGGACGGCAGGTAGGGAGACTTTCTTGACAGGGCCACCTGGATGCTGGCCGGCCCCCAGGGGATGAAGTTAGCCAGTTTCCTCTCCCGGATCCTCTGCAGGCTCTTGTGGACCTAGAAGGAGCAGGGCAGCGGAGAACTTACACAGGGAACTGGGACTGTCGGGCTTGCCCTAAAACAAGAGGCCAAGAGCATGGGGGGGATTGGAGGTGTGTGGGAGGTGCGTGCGCGATGCATGCGTGCACGTGTGTGAGGTGCATGTGTGTGTCTGGGGGTGCGAGCATGTGCGCACATGTGGGGTGTCTGTGGGGCGCGTGCGGTGCTTGGCTTAATCCTAACCTGAGTAGGGTCCACTTCCCCCTGGATGATGTTCAGGATCGCTATGTAGCAGTGGTTGGTCTGCCGGTCCCGCCCTGTGGACACCATGACGTTTTTGGGCTGCAGTAACCTCCTCATGACATCCAGCACTGTGGTTTTACGCACACTGGCGACCTGCCAGCACGGAGATTTGGGAAAGGGTGTAAACCCGGCTTATTATCAGGGGGAAAACCCAACACATTTCAGGGGGAACCTCACAAGATCATCAGTTACATGCAAGAAACAGACAGGAAAGATTTGGACGTTTTGGTTTCTTGGAAATGAAAAATGTTCTTTTCATCAGGGGGGGGGGGGGCAACTTGTCAATCAAGTGTTTACTCAACCTCTAGCGCCCCCCCTCCCCCACAGCCGATAAGGAGAGGGGGGCCCCAGTAAAACCCTTTCCCGATCATGTCTCTGAGGACATGCATTTCTTCCTGACCTCAGTAATGTCCATCAGATTTCCCCCTGTATCAACGCTTTCCCGGCGTTTTTACTTATTTAGTATATCCCCATATACCGAATACCCTATCCTCGCTAACACAAAAAAAAAAAAGATAGCTACTATTAAACTATATCAAGCTCCATGGGTAGTAAATACCAGTCACTGCCGTTACTCGGGATCCTGTTCCTACAAATCACAAGGGGATGACCCCTTGGGACACAAGTTCACGTGGATAGCCGGACGTCTTGCCTTCCATCCCGGTTATGGGCAGAGGCCTTTATTGCGTGCGATGAGAAAGAACATTTACATGAAACCCACCGAGACGGACAACGTCTGCAAACCTCGGCAAGGGAAGAAAGCCGAGCAAACGGCATCTAAAGAGCGCACGGCAAAGCCGAACGGCAGAGAGGAAATGCCATGAGAAGAGCGTTCGAAAAGGAACAGATCTAGCAGATCGGAGACAGAGGATCACGCAGAGTACCCTCTTGTAATCCATGAGGCTTCTAGATCTGCTTCTCTTGGGGACATCCTTTGCGGAGGCAGAGGGGGAAGAAAATGCAAGTTATTTAACAGGATTGTGTTACGTAGAGACCGCGCTCCCCTTTACGTGTGCAGAGATGGTACGTAGAGAGCACGCTCCCCTTCACGCGCGCACAGAGATGGTACGTAGAGAGCACGCTCCCCTTCACGCGCGCACGGAGAAGGTACGTAGAGAGCGCGCTCCCCTTCACGCGCGCACAGAGATGGTACGTAGAGAGCGCGCTCCCCTTCACGCGCGCACGGAGAAGGTACGTAGAGAGCGCGCTCCCCTTCACGCGCGCACGGAGAAGGTACGTAGAGAGCGCGCTCCCCTTCACGCGCGCACGGAGAAGGTACGTAGAGAGCGCGCTCCCCTTCACGCGCGCACGGAGATGGTACGTAGAGAGCGCGCTCCCCTTCACGCGCGCACGGAGATGGTACGTAGAGAGCACGCTCCCCTTCACGCGCGCACGGAGAAGGTACGTAGAGAGCGCGCTCCCCTTCACGCGCGCACGGAGATGGTACGTAGAGACGGCGCCTATCCAACACTATCCCGACTCACTTTCATCCAAGGACCCCATCTTCTAAAGTCCTGCGGCCGATAGCCGAACCCCTAATAAGAAACACTATTCCTTGTGTCACCTTCTGGATCAGAGGCGGCCAACTCCAGTCCTCAAAAGCCACTAACAGGTCAGGTTTTCAGGATATCACCGCTTCAGCACACGTGGCTCAATTAATGAAAGCCACCTGTGCTGAAGCACGGATATCCTTAAAACCCGACCTGCTGGTGGCCCATGGCCCCCCCCCTGCTCTAGATTATAGGCTCGTTGGTTTTATAAGGCAGAGCTGTCACTTGCCACTCTGCTTCAAGTCGTGCCCCATGGCACCTAAATGCAAGGCATTGTGGGGTGTGACTTCGGGAAGCAGAGTGGCGTTTCCGACACGTTCTGCAGTCGCCATGATTTTTGTGGCAAGAAGGTGACATTTTTACAGCCCTAAACACGAGCCTGAACGGTTTACTTTTTAGCACCAACTCTTGCCCACGCTTTGCAGAAACCATTTTTTGCTTCTGTCGAAAAGGGCGATCCACAAATCCGCCTGTGCCCCAGACAAACTACTGTACCAAACACCACACACACTTGTTCGCTCCAGTATATTAGGAAGATCATTTCTTAAACCCTGCTAAAGAGTCACGCCAGACTGTATGTAATGAAAGCTCGTTCGGTGACAGCGAGGGACGTCCCACGCCGTGCGGCCTGCTCTCTTACCGACTGGTCCGTAGTCAGTGGGGTGTACCCCGTCATCAGGAAGTGGAGGCGCGGGGTGGGGATCAGGGAGGCAATCAGCCCGATCAGGTCGTTGTTCATGTACCCCGGATACCTCAGGGTCGTGGTGCTGGCAGACATGATGGTGGATACCTGCAGGAAAGGGCAAAGCCTTTTTATTCCCCGCCCACAGCGCGTACAATGCATTCCGCAACGCCATCACACACTCGCCCTTCAACCGTGTGAGTGCCACGGCCCCTCCCGCGCAGCCACGTGACCGCAACGCGCTTTAACCCGGAAACAGTCCTCTCCCATTTCCCTTCAGATCGCGGGCCTGTGTTCTATGGGAACGCCGGACACGATCTAAGCGAAAAGTAGCGAGCCCTGGAGTGGCAGACCCCAGGGCGTAGGAACACTGCAGTGACGCACCCACGGGGTTAATAGTACTGAGCCTGGGGCACAAGGAGCTACAACTGGGATTGAAACCAGGGGGTCTATTCTCACCGGAGCACGGCAGGATACGCAGGGGAGGGTTGGGAGCGCCCATCTCCCGGTGCCAGAGACTGATGAGCGTGAGAAGGCAGCTACACCGGAATTAACCCGGTAACCAACGCATTTACTCGGTAGATGTCCGTTTAAGCTTGTGAAGGGCATCGGGAACCCGTCACCTGCAGCTTCCAGCATTAGCCGGACGGCCAGGAGGAAGGGGCTCGTGTTCGGAAATGGCCCGCCCGTCACACCGACTTATCACAAGGCACGAAAACTACTGGGGGTCGGTGATGTCACTGGGTCGCGCGACTGTGGCTCCGTGACATCATTGAACTCCGGCATTGTGGGTAGGGAGTCACTCCCCCGAAGCCTTCACGACGAGCCGTACAGGTATGGCGGGTGTATATACAGGCATGGCGGGTGTATATACAGGCATGGCGGGTGTATATACAGGCATGGCGGGTGTATACGCAGAACAATGATGCAATAGAAAGGCGGGAGGGACGCTTACCAGCTGGTTGATCTGAGAGAAGGACGGGTTCTGTATGTGGAGGCGATCTGTAGCGATCCGATTCAGAGCGGTGTTATCTAGCACCACCTAGGGGGAAACCCGAGGCATTGCGGTCAGTGCATTAACCTCCCAGCTGCCCAAACAGCATATCCATAGGTCAGCGAGCTCCCCTGCTCCTATCGTCCCGTACACGCCTCATTCATAAGGGGGTCCAGGAGGGAGACGGGCGCCTTTATGCCAAAGTTACAATTCGCCCTGAAAATTGCACTTTTTTATTTTAAAACATACTGGACACCTAACAAGCTCCTATTGAACCCCCAAAATGACCACAACATATATATAAGCATATGAGTGTCACAGAGGAGTGCTACTGAGCATGGCAATATATACTTAAAACCAGAGACAGAACATAAAACACAGACAAAGCTCAGTTTTAGCACATCCAGTGAGACTCATACACGGTACAGTGCCTAAATATATATGTATAAATATCTAATAAGTAAAATGGTCTTTTAGTTTGACATTTTTGGCCAAAATTGTTGTAAGCCCCTGAGCCAACGGCACGGCAGACCACATATCAGGGGTCCCTAACGCTAATATAAATTCTTAATAACCTGTGTAATTAAAAACACAAGATGTGTCACGTTTTGCTGCTTTACTTGCGACAGACGTGCCAATTTCTATCCGCGGGAGCAGAGCCAGCGCAGGAGGAGGATAGCGGATGTAGGAAAGGGGAAACCCTGCTGTGGACAGGACTGCGCTGTTAACATGAGTGGATAAGCGCGACGCGGTAATCTCACCACGCAGTCTGCGTTCTGAGTCAGTCTCTTCAGTGTCAGGAGGGAGTTGTAAGGCTGCACGACCACGTCGCTCATCTCGTCTTGGTTCGGGAAGACGGAGTAGGTCTGGACCAGTTTCTTGGGGTACCTGGGTACAGAAATCAACAGGTGGAGAGGTATGGGAGGGGGGGGAGGGATGTGTACCGAGATGATGTAGTTTGCCCCTCCAGTTTGATTTTCTTCCACCTGAAGCGGAAGGAACGCCAGCTTAGGTCTGGCATATTTAACTGACGCAAAAAATAAACTGATACAATCTATTATAATGCTGTGCAACCCTTGTATCAGAGCCTCCTACCCCCCTCTGCCCAGCGCCCCCCGCCACCTACACACCGCTCTCTCCAGTGCGCCCCACCACCCCCCTGTCCAGCATGCCCTGCCATATACACACCACTCCTTCCAGGGCCCCGTGCCACACCGCCTGCTACCCCCCCTGTCCAGTGCACCCCACCTCCTACACACCGCTCCCTCCAGTGCGCCCCGCCTCACACCCCCATCGCGCCCCGCCTACTACCCTATCCAGCACACCCCGCCCCACCGCCTCCTACCCCCGCCGCGCCCCTCTGAGGTCACCTGGCCTTACCTGTCATTTAATCTCTCCAAGAGGTACGACCCCAAGCCCGAGCCCGTCCCACCCGCGATAGAATGGCACAGCACGAAGCCCTGGGAGGAAACACAAAGCCGGGTTAGCGGAGAAAACAAGCCTTGTGGCCACGCCGCTGCCTTCACATCCCAGTGTCAGGACACTGGTCATCTCCCTGTGCCCATGGAACGAGCCAGGAAATACACCTATAATGGGAGAGGGAGCGCCTCAGTGAGTAAAGACACTGACTGGCACCGAGTTTGAAGCAGGGGAACCTGGTTCAATTCCCGGTGTCGGCTCCTTGTGACCTTGGGCAAGTCTCTTTATCTCCCTGTGCCTCAGGCACTTAAACACAGAGTGTAAGCTCTGTGGGGCAGGGACCTGTGCCTGTAAAATGTCTCTGTAAAGCGCTACGTAAAACTAGCAGCGCTATACAAGAACATGCTATTATTATTTATTATATATAGCACTCATTTAGGACGATTTCTCTGCAGAGAATTATTCAGTGTTTGGGATTTTGAGAACACAGCGACTCCCTGCCCTGCGAAGCTTACAATCTAATCTTGCTGCCCGAGGAAAAAGGGAGATGGAGCGACTTACCCAGGTAACAAGGGACTAACACGGAGTCAACCCGGCTTCACCCACTACTAAGGCCAGTGACACTACCTACAGCTTCAAAAAAAAACGTTTGCCGCGTTTTACCTCCAAGCTGTCGCTCCCGTCCGCCTCCCGATCTATGATGTCAAAGATTTCCTCGTGGATTTTTTCCCCCTGTGTGAAAGGAGGATATTGTTGTTTGGAGCAGGAGCATAATAAAGGGAAGTATACGAGGTGCTGGCAATAATACTAGCACATCAACACAAGCAAAAACAGCGGGGTTACGAGGAAACGTTAGAGAAGCCATATTGTTTCATTATACAGCTGTGAAATGCACACGATCCTCAGCTTGAAAATGATCACGTTGCTATATTATAAGACTAGCTATTAAACGCAAAGCCCGGCAGTCCCCAGCCTTTCTAACACTGTGCTCCCCCTGCTAGACAATATTTGAGCCCCTAATGAATAAATGTTATTGGCGACTCCACAAACTATCGCTAACAAAACAGTGTGACCGATCCCAGGCAGTATATAGTGTCCTGAGCTCGTGGGGGGGAACACACGCTTAATAATCCCCCAAACTGTGCGCCCGATCCCAGGCAGTATATAGTGTCCTGAGCTCGTGGGGGGGAACACACGCTCAATAATCCCCCAATCTGCCAGGGAGGCGCACCTAGAAGACACCTCACAGAGACCCCCTGTTGGGAATCACTGTCATATCGGATTTTAATCCATTTTAAATAACAGTGCCTCAAAAAGATATCGGCGGCAAATAGCCTGTGACGCCAACCCGGTTCTGCTCTGGGGGCCCCAAGGTTTTCACCACTTAACTTTAGGGGCTATTTGGGGTAAGGTTATGGGGGTTACCTTCGCAGGGAGACGGCCGGCGACGAGCCCATCTAAACCGCCGGTTTGCTACTAAATGATTAACCCCAACGCTGCTGGGTGGCCTTCAACACTCCCCCGATAACCCCTCCTCACAGCCCGGCCCCATCTCACCTGCGAGAATCCGCTGGCCCAGTTGTTGCCGGCGCCGCCCCCGTGCTCGGACAGGTAGATGTTCTCGGGGTTGTAGAGGTTGGCGTACGGGGAGTTGAGGATGGAGTGGATGACCCGCGGCTCCAGGTCGAGGAGCACGGCCCGAGGGATGTAATGCTCGTCGTCGGCCTGCGACCCGGAAAGAATAAAAAAACACGGAGACGCGTCAGGCGCAAACCGGGGGTTTCCTGCGCGGCGCTAGTTGCGGTCAGGGTCTGTCAGGAGCAGGGCAGTCTGGGAGTTGTAGTTTCACTTGCTCCTGGAGGGGGAGTGGGGCGAACCTCGGTAATTCTATGCACAGCGCTGCGTATACTGACTCCGGGTCACTTCAGGAGCGATCTTACAACCGCGACGAGGTTCGGGGGATGGAAACAGGTCGGCGTTTGTTTGGGTCGAGGTTGGCCACTCTGTAGGAGCAGCGAGCCCGATCGCCCCTCCCCCCCCCCACAGAAAAGCAGCCAGTGCCCAGGACACATCTGGTCCATGATTGAGGTCCATGTATAGGTGAACGTGACGGCAGATCACAACCCCCCAGTCTGCCATTCCCCCACCTGCTGCAAGACCCCAAACCCGATCCGGGGCTTCCTTCCGGATAGTCATGTCTGCCCCGCGCCTGTGTGAAACCCCTTCTTGTTATTACCCCCCTACCACCTCTGCCGGGCGGCCGCCCCAGGATTAACACGAGCTCTCTGCCCCGCGCCTGTGTGAAACCCCTTCTTATTACCCCCCTACCACCTCTGCCGGGCGGCCGCCCCAGGCTTAACACGAGCGTGCCGGTGATGAGCGCCTCGGTGGGCGTTTTTACCTGGTAGAAGAAGACATCCTTTCGGTCCGTGCCCTCGGTGGCGAACTCTTCCACGATCCCCTCCGGGCTGATCCCGTGCTCCGCGCACAGCTGCTTCCAGAACTCGAATCTCATCCGAGCGAGTAGGCTGAAACACAAAAACAAAAGACCCCCCGGTTACATGGGAGAGAGGAGGTCCGTAACCCACAAAGCAGCAACTCCCCCCCCCCCCCCCCATATGTTCTTATGGTTAATCCAGGGTGGGGGGGGGGGCTCACGTATACTCAGCATTAACTTACTAATTTTTTTATTAATTATTATTATTATTTCATTATTAGTAAATTAAATTCCCTCCAAGGAACGCCCAGTTACCCGGAAAAAAAAATAAAAATCATTTTAAAACAATCGTGTTTCTTGAAAAAAAAAAAAAAAAAAAAAGAAGGAACACAACAACAAAATCCCCGGCAGAAAGCTGCGACGTCGCGTTCGGTGTGTATGAAACGCAGCACTGGTGGAGCGCACGCTCTTCAGGGGGGGGGGGGGGCTTTTTTGCCGTATGTGGTCATGTTACTTGTGGTTCGATTGGTGATCCCCCATACTCCAATATATATATATATATATATATATAAAATATATATATATTATAAAGAATACCACTTGCTCCTAATAGGGATTCTGTTTCTTTTGTATAATAATAATAATAATAATAAAAATAATAATAATAGCATGTTCTTGTATAGCGCTGCTAGCTTTACGCAGCGCGTTACAGAGACATTTTGCAGGCGCAGGTCCCTGCCCCGCAGAGCTTACACTCTGTGTGTTTTGGTGCCTGAGGCACAGGGAGGTAAAGTGACTTACACAAGGTCACAAGGAGCCGACACCGGGAATTAAACCAGGTTCCCCTGCTTCACACTCGGTGTCTTTACGTACACACATTGGAGGGTATATGGGTATATGCATATATATATATATATATATTTTTTTTTTAAATACATATTTACTTATATGGGGGAGGTTGTAAAAAATAAAAAGATATATCTATATACACACTCACTCTGGTTTCCGCACTGCCCGAGCTGCAGGGTGATGATTTCCCGGGGCATGGCTGCGGCGGCTCCGTGTCCCTTCTCCTCCTCCTCACCGGCTCCCGCCTCAAGCAACGGCTTCCAACCGCCGCCTCTGCGTCACTGTACGGAACCACTAGCGCGCCATGTCCGCGCCGGCACGTGACTACGGCAAACTGGCCACTCACAGCGGCCGCCAGCCTTGACGTCACTGCACGGAACGCGCCAGGCTACGGGCGTCGCCATGTCCCTTTATGTTATCCCCCCCCCCCCCCCGCCCGCACGCTGTCAACTTGACAGCGGAGGGGGCGTGTTTATTTACCATTGTACGGACAGCTCTGTAGGGGAAACCCGGCTCCAGGGCGCCGCCATGGTCCTTTGACGTCACACGCTCTGACTGGAGGGGGCAACTGCAGCTTTGACAGCCGAGTGCCGGACGTCAGCGTACGGAACAACACTGGGCTACGGGCGCCGCCATTGCCCCCTCACTCGCCTGACACCCGGGCTGCAGTTGTTGCCGAGTGACAGACGTCACTGTACGGAAAACCTTGTCGGAAACCGCCATGACACTCCCCCCTGCCCTAGCAAACGGCTGATCAGTGACTGGGAGGGGGGGAGAAAGATGGCGGAAGGGCTGAGGAGGAGAGGAGGAGGTGGTGTTGGTGGTGGAGGAGGCCGGGAGCAGCGGGTCCTGGCGGTCACCGAGGACCTGGTGCGGAGGCTGGGGCCGTACGAGCCGGTGCTGAGCTACATCCAGGCCGTGCTGGTGTGGGAGAGGCCGGGGATCAGCGGCCTGCTGCACCTGGGCATCAATGCGGCCTTCTGGTAATAATACTCTGTAATACTCAATAGGTTTCATAGCCGGTTGATGAACAAGCATAGAGGCTGCGTTGCACGGGGTCACGCACCAACAGTGACAAACAATCGGTGAATACTTTTAGAGCGTGTTATGGAGTTTGTTGGGACCCAATGTAGCCGAGTTTTTCACCTGCAAGTTGTTCAACGAGAGTGAGCTTCTTAGGTTATAGATTCTTCCAGTCAATAGGAAAACCGGATATGTATAATACAGAGTGCCTCAACTTCAGGTTCAATCCCATAGGGTCCATAAAAGGTTCACCAAGTGTTCGCTGGACGAGGGGTGGCAGGTTGTGGATTATTTAAAAAGGCAAGCCCTGCATTTGAGCGAGCCAGACGCCATACACAGTGGCTGTGTCATGGGTTTTAAGTGGTTGTCTTTCAGGGGATAGCGCGTCAGGAACGAGAGGCCCGCCTTACGTCTTCTGTCCGTGACGACGAGGTGTCTTGTGTGGTTGGCGATTGTGCACGAGAAAGCTGAGACATACTGAAGCGTGGCCAATCGTTCCGGGAAACATGATACAGCTGAGGGGGCGCGTCAGATGAGGAGGGGGGGAAAGGGGGGGAGGGGCACAGGGGTGGGATGGGAGTGGGACATGCGGGGGGCAAGGGGCCGATGTAGGCAGCCCCTGCCCATATGGCCGACTGGGCTTGCCGTCGCCAAGCGGTGACTTCGTTGGTTACAGATCAACGTTTTACTGGTCGGCCACTTTGCTACAACTTAGGACAAAACCTGTCAGGCGTTATAAAAGGTTCTCCCATCGCAAGGTACAGTACCACCAGTAGAGTGCACATTGCTGCTTCCATACCACTGCAGCCGGAGGAGGGGTTCAAATGGTGCGCCCAACGTATAGCGATCTTCCGCGTTCCTGATGCCGCAGCCATAAGGGCAATACTATAACCTTGCTGCGAGGTCTTGTTGAAGACGTGGCAAGCGCACAACCACCGCGGGAAGGGCTAACATGTATCCGTGGTACCCGTGAGATGGTTATCGGGCGCTGGGTCCGGGCGAGAGGTTGGTAACTCGGTCGATCAGGCTGCTTGACGATCTCCAGGGAGTTGTCCAGCTGTCGAAGTTCTCCTTGAAGATGTCCTCCTGTGCCGGAACGCTCCAGGGAAGGCCTCGCGCCTCGCAGCTGTCGCTCCTGCCGGCCAGGTCTCTACCAACAGGCTGCGGGGGCGGCACAGGACACGGGAGATGTGGTGGGGTTTTAGGAGCGTTGTAAACGCAGGATTGAGGCAAGGGTGTCTGGAGCTGAACCACCGTTAATTTTCAGTGCTTGAAACACCCCTGCTTCTGGAATACCTCCGTAGAAGAGGTACCGGTAGCCATTCGCTGAGCTTGTCCGGGATTTAAGCTCCAGCTCCCGTGTCACGCGCGCGCGCCAATTGGAAGTAAACCGTGGACGTGCGCATCTCCCATTGGGCCCGGGGGCGGCAGGAGCTTTGAAACTCGTCATAACGTGATCTCTGCTAGCCAAGCAAAGCGGCTTACCGTTGCCGCCCTACGGAGGTCTGTTCTCTTGAGCAGAGGAGCCCCCTGAAATGATTAGTTGTCCCCTCTGGGGGACCCCCGCTTTCAAACACTGTTAAAATAAATATGAAGAAATAAAATTGGCTTGATTGCCTCTAACAAGCGTGAGTGCGCGTCTACAGGGCGACACTGCAGTAAATCAGAAACAAACTCTTACGGAATAGACCGGACTATAAATGTGTATTCAATAGGCAACAGTGGCACCAAGTGTCTGAGTAACAACAACACACACACACCACAAACACGACGCACACTTGGCTTTATATGACCTATTAAAGCTTTGCCACATGCTTACCGAGGAGATGTTGGTTGATTGGCCAATCATTACGCCCCTGACCCGTTGTGCGGACGGCGTAGGGAGACTTTCTTACAGGCCACCTGGATGCTGGCCGGCCACCCAGGAATGAGTTAGCCAGTTTCTCCCCGGATCCTCTGCATGCCTCTTGTGGCCCTAGAAGGAGCAGGCAGCGGAAAAACTTACACGGGAACTGGGACTGTCGGGCTTGCCCTAAAACAAGAGGCCAAGAGCATGGGGGGATTGGAGTGTGTGGGAGGTGTCGTGCGCGATGCAATGCGTGCACGTGTGTGAGTTGCATGTGTGTGTCGGGGGGTGCGAGTCAGTGTGTCGCCCATGTTGGGGTGTGTCTGTGGGGCCGTGCGGTGCTTGGTCTTATCCTAACCTAGTAGGGTCCACTTCCCCCTGGATGATGTTCAGAGATCTCTATGAAGCAGTGGTTGGTCTGCCGGTCCCGCCCTGTGGCACCATCCAGGACGTTTTGTGGTCTAGTAACCTCCTCATGACATCCAGCCATGTGGTTTTACGCACACGGGCGCCTGCCACGCACGGGAGATTTGGGAAAGGTGTAAACCCCTGGCTTATTCTCAGGGGGAAAACCCACACTTTCAGGGGAACCTCACAAGATCATCATTTACATGCAAGAAACAGACAGGAAATATTTGGACGTTTTGTTTTGCTTGGAAATAAAAATGTTTCTTTTCATCAGGGGGGGGGGGGCAAACTTGTCAATCAAAGTGTTTACTCAACCTCTAGACGCCCCCCCTCCCCCACACCTATAAGGAGAGGGGGGGCCCCAGTAAAACCCTTTCCCGATCATCGTCTCTGAGGACATGCATTTCTTCTTACCTCAGTAATGTCCATCAGATTTTCCCCTGTATCAACGCTTTCCCGCGTTTTTACTTATTTAGTATATCCCCATATACCGAATACCCTATCCTCCTAACACCAAAAAAAAAAAGATAGTCCTATTAAACTATATCAAGCTCCATGGGTAGTAAATACCAGTCACTGCCGTTACTCGGGATCCGTTTCCTACAAATCACCAGGGGATGACCCCTTGGGACACAAGTTCACGTGGATGCCGGACGTTCCTTCGCTTCCTCCCGGTTTTATGGGCAGAGGCCTTATTGCTTGCGATGAAGAAGAAACATTTACATGAAACCCACCGAGACGGACAACGTCTGCAAACCTCGCAAGGGAAGAAAGCCAGCAAACGGCATCTAAAAGCGCACGGCAAAAGCCGAACGGCAGAGAGAAATTGCCATGAAAGAGCGTTCGACAGGACAGATCTAGCAGATCGGAGACAGAGGATCACGCAAGTACCCTCTTGTAATCCTGAGGCTTCTAGATCTGACTTCTCTTGGGGACATCCTTTGCGGAGGCAGAGGGGAAGAAAATGCAAGTTATTAACAGGATTGTGTTACGTAGAGACCGGGGGGGTGCGGCCCCTCCTTTACGTGTGCAGAGTGGACGTATAGAGTAAGCCCGATCGCCCTTCACGGCGCACAGCGATGGTACTAGAAGCACGCTCCCCTATCCGCGCACGTAAAGGTACTTGAGTGCGCTCTCCCCTTCAACGGCGGCAACTAGAATGGTACTAGAAGCGCTACGCCCTTCACGCGCGACGACAGAGATTGTACGTAGGTAGAGACTCCTCCCCTCACAAACGCGGCACGGAGCAAGAGTACAATAGTAGAGCGCGCTCCCCTTCACGCGCGCACAGAGATGGTACGTAGAGAAAGCGCGCGCTCCCCTTCACAGGCGGCGCGGCACTGAGAGGTACGTAGAGGGTAGATCGCTTCTCGCCCTTACGTGAGGGGACACCGCGCGCACGGAGAAGAAGTACGAGAGAGCGCGCTCCCCTTCAACGCGCGCGCACGGGATGGTACGTAGAGAGCGCGCTCCCTCACGGCACGGGCGCGCACGTGAGATGGTACGTTAGATGAGCACGCTCCCCTTCACGGCTGGCAGGGCAAAGCTATAAGTTTACGTAAGAGCGCGCTCCCCTTCACGTCGCGCCAGGAGATGTTACGTAGAGACGGCGCCTATCCAACACTATCCCGACTCACTTTCATTCCAAGAACCCCATCTTCTAGAAATCCTGCGGCGATACCGAACCCCTATAAGAAACACTATTCCTTGTGTCCACCTCTGGATCAGAGGCGGCCAACTCCAGTCCTCAAAAGCCACTACAGGTGTCAGGTTTTCAGGATATCACCGCTTCAGCCAAAACGTGGCTCAATTAATGAAAGCCACCTGTGCTGAAGCACGGATACCTTAAAACCCGCCTCTCTGGTGGCCCATGGCCCCCCCCTGCTCTACATTATAGGCTCGTTGGTTTTTATAAGGACAAGACTGTCACTTGCCACTCTGCTTCAAGTCGTGCCCCATGGCACCTAAATGCAAGGCAGTTGTGGGGTGTGACTCGGGAAGCAAGTGGGCTTTCCGACACGTTCTGCAGGTCGCCATGATTGTTTGGCAAGAAGGTTTACATTTTACAAGCCCTAACACGAGCCGGAACGGTTTACTTTTTAGCACCAACTCTTGCCCCCGCTTTGCAAGAAACCATTTTTTGCTTCTGTCGAAAAAGGCGGATCCACAAATCCGCCTGTGCCCCAGACAAACTACTGTACCAAAACACCAACAACTTGTTCGCTCCAGTATATTAGAATGATCATTCTTAAACCCTGCTAAGAGTGTCACGCCAGACTGTATGTAATGAAATCTCGGTCGGTGACAGCGAGGACGTCCCACCGCCGTCCGCCTGCTCTCATACCGCCTGGTCCCGTAGTCAGTGGGGTGTACGCCCGTCATCAGGAGTGAGATGCGGCGGGTGGGGACATGGAGGTGCAATCAGCCGATCAGGTCGTTGTTCATGTACCCCCGGTATACCTCAAGGTCGTGGGTGCTGGCAGACATGATGGTGGATACCTGCAGAAAGGGGCACAACCTTGTTTATTTCCCCGCCCACAGCGCGTACAATGCTTTCCGCAACGCCATCACACACTCGCCTTTCACCGTGTAGGCAGTCCACTCCCCCTCCCGCGCACCACGTGACCTCAACGCGCTTTAACCGGCAAACTGTCCCTCCCATTTCCCCTCAGATCGCGGGGCGGCCTGTGTTCTAGGGCACGCCGGACACGATCACTAAAAGTATCGAGCCCTTGAGGTGGCAACGACCCCAGGGCGTAGGAACACTGCAGTACGCACCCACGGGTGTTAGATAGTACTGATGCCTGGGTCACAAGGAGCTACAACTGGGAATGAAACCAGGGGTCTATTCTCCACCGGAGCATGACAGTATACGCAGGGGAGGGTTGGAGCGCCCCTTCCCGGTGCCGGAGTGATACTGTGAAGCGTGAGAAGGCACTACACCGCCGGAATTAACCCGGTAACCAACGCATTTACTCGGTAGATGTCCGTTTAAGCTTGTGAGAGGGCATCGGTGAACCCTCACCTGCAGCTTCGCAGCATTAGCCGACGCAGGAGGAAGGGCTCGAATGGTTGGGGAAATGCCCGCCCGTTCACCACACCGACTTATCACAAGGCACGAAAACACTGGGGGTCGGTGATGTCACTGGGTCCGCGACTGTGGTCTCCGTACAATCATTGAAACTCCGGCATGGTGGGTAGGGAGTCACCTCCCAAGCCTTCAACGACGAGCGTACAGGTATGGCGGTGGGTAAATGGGGTACCAGGCATTGCAGGTGTATAGGTACAGGCATGGCGGTTGTATATACAGCATGCGGGTGTATACTCAGACAGTGATGCATGTGAAAGGCGGGAGGACGGCTTACCAGCTGGTGTTATCTGAGAGAAGGACGGGTCTGTAATGTGTGAGGCGATCTGTAGCGATCGGATTCAGATGGTGTTATCTAGCACGACCCATAGGGGGAAACCCGAGGCATTGCGTCAGTGGCATTAACCTCCAGCTCCCAAACAGCCGTAGCATAGGTCAGCGACTCCCCTGCTCCTATCGTCCCGTACACGCCTCATTCATAAGGGGGTCCAGAGGTGAAACGGGCGCCTTTATGCCAAGTTACAATTCGCCCTGAAAATTGCACAATTGCACTTTTTATTTTAAAACATACTGGACACCTAACAACTCCTATTGAACCCCCAAACTGACCACAACATATAATAAGCATATGAGTGTCCACAGAGGAGTGCTACTGAGCATGGCAAATATACTTAAAACCACTAGACAGAACATAAACAACAGACAAAGCTCAGTTTTGAGCACATCCGTGAGACTCATCACGGTACAGTGCCAAATAATATGTTAATATCTAATAAGATTAAATGGTCTTTTAGTTGACATTTTTTTGGCCAAAATTGTTGTAAGCCCTCAGGCCAACTCACGGCAGACCACATATCAGGGGTCCCTATAAGCGTCTAATAAATTCTTAATACTGTGTAATTAAAAAACACAAGATGTGTCCACGTTTTGCTGCTTACTGCAGCAGACGTGCCAATTTCTTCCGCGGGAGCAGAGCCAGCGCAGGAGGAGGTAGGCGGATGTAGGAAAGGGGAAACCCTGCTGTGGACAGGACTGCGCTGTTAACATGAGGAGATAAGCGCGACGCGGTAATCTCACCACGCAGTCTGCGTTCTGAGTCAGTCCTTCAGTGTCAGGAGGGATTGTTAGGCTGCACGACCACGTCGCTCATCTCGTCTTGGTTCGGGAAGACTGAGAGTGTCTGGACCAGTTTCTTGGGGTACCCTGGGTACAGAATCAACAGGTGGAGAGGTATGGGAGGGGGTGAGGGATGTGTACCGAGATGATGTAGTTTTGCCCCTCCAGTTTGATTTTCTTCCACCTGAAGCGGAAGGAACGCCAGCTTAGGTCTGGCATATTAACTGAACTGACGCAAAAAATAAACTGATACAATCTATTAATATCTGTGTCACCCCTTGTATCAGCAAGCCTCCTACCCCCCTCTGCCCAGCGCCCCCCGCCACCTACACACCGCTCTCTCCAGGCGCCCCACCACCCCCCTGTCCAGCAGCCCTGCCTTTAACACACCACTCCTTCCAGTGGCCCCGTGCCCACCGCTCTACCCGGCCCTGTCCGAGTGTGCCCCCACCTTACACAAACTCACAACGCTCCCTCCAGGCGCCCGCCTCACACCCCCATCGCGCCCCGCACTCCTATCCAACTACCCACCACCACCCCCACACCGCTCCTACCCCCGCCGCGCCCTCTGAGGTCACCTGGCCTTACCTGCATTTATCTCTCCAAGGGTACGACCCCAAGGCCGAGCCCGTCCCACCCGCGATGAATGCACAGCACGAAAGCCCTGGGAGGCGAATACACAAAGCCGGTGTTAGCGGAGAAAACAAGCCTTGTGGCCACGCCGCTGCCTTCACATCCCAGTGTCAGGACACTGGTCATCTCCCTGTGCCCATGGAACGAGCCAGGAATACACCTTAATGGGAGAGGGAGCGCCCTCAGTTAGTAAAGACACTGACTGGCACCGAGTTTGAAGCAGGGGGAACCTGGTTCAAATTCCCGGTGTCGGGCTCTTGTGACTTGGGCAAGTCTCTTTATCTCCCTGTGCCTCAGGCACTTAAACACAGAGTGTAAGCTTCTGTGGGCAGGGACCTGTGCCTGTAAATGTCTCTGTAAAGCGCTACGTAAACTAGCACGCTATACAAGCACATGCTATTATTATTTATTATATATAGCACTCATTTAGGACTATTTCTCTGCAGAGAATTATTCAGTGTTTGGATTTTGAGAACACAGCGACTCCTGCCCTGCGAACTTACAATCTAATCTTGCTGCCTAGGAGAAAAGGGAGAGGAGGCGACTTACCCAGGTAACAAGGGACTAACACGGAGTCAACCCGGTCTCACCCACTACTAAGGCCAGTGACAACTACCTTACAGCTTCAAAAAAAAACGTTTGCCGCGTTTTACCCTCAGCTGTCGCCCGTCCGCCTCCCGATCTTTGATGTCAAAGATTTCCTCGTGGATTTTTTTTTCCCCTGTGTAAGGAGGATATTGTTGTTTGGAGCAGGAGCATAATAAAGGGAAGTATCAGGGTGCTGGGCAATAAATACTAGCACATCAAACAACAAGCAAAACAGCGGGTGGGTACAGGAAACGTTAGAGACCTATTGTTTCATTATACAGCTGTGAACTGCAACGATCCTCAGCTTGAAAATGATCACGTTGCTATTATAAGACTGTACTAGTTAAACGCAAAGCCCGGCAGTCCCCAGCCTTTCTAACACTGTGCTCCCCCTGCTGAACATATTTTGAGCACCTCAATGAATAAATGTTTGTCGACTCCAACAAACATCGTAACAAAACAGTGTGACCGACCCAGGCAGTATATATTTGTCCTAGCTCGTGGGGGGGAACACACGCTTAATAATCCCCCAACTGTGGCGCCCATCCCATGTCAGTATATAGTGTCCTGAGCTCGTGGGGGGGAACACACGCTCATAATCCCCCAATCTGCCAGGGAGGCGCACCTAGAAGACACCTCACAGAGACCCCCTGTTGGGAATCACTGTCATTCGGATTTTAATCATTTTAATATAACAGTGCCTCAAAAAGATATCGGCGGCCAATAGCCTGTTGACGTAACCCGGTTCTTCTGGTGGCCCCAAGGTTCAACCACTTAACTTTAGGCTATTGGGGTAAGGTTATGGGGGTTACCTTCGCAGGAGACGGCCGGCGACGAGCCCATCTAACCGCCGGTTTTGCTTATAATGATTAACCCCCCAACGCTGCTGGGTGGCCTTCAACAACCTCCCCCGATAACCCCTCCTCACAGCCCGGCCCCATCTCACCTGCGAGAATCCGCTGCCCAGTTGTTGCCGGCGCGCCCCCGTGCTCGGACAGGTAGATTGTTCTCGGGGTTGTAGAGGTTGGCGTACGGGAGTTGAGATGGAGTGGATGACCCGCGGCTCCAGTCGGGGAGCAACGCCCGGGAGTAATGTAATGCTCGTGTCGGCCCTGCGACCGGAAAGAATAAAAAACACGAGACGCGTCAGCCGCAAACCGGGGGTTTCCTGCGCGGCGCTAGTTGCGGTCAGGGGTCTGTCAGGAGCAGGGCAGTCTGGGAGTTGTAGTTTCAAACTTGCTCTGGAGGGGGAGTGGGGCAACCCTCGGTAATCTAGCACAGCGCTGCGTATACTGACTCCGGGTCACTTCAGAGCGATCTTTACAAACCGCGACGAGGTTCGGGGGATGGAAACAGTCGGCGTTTGTTTGGGGTCGAGGTTTGCCACTCTGTAGGAGCACGAGCCCGATCGCCCCTCCCCCCCCCCACAGAAAGCCAGCCAGTGGCCAGGACACCACTCTGGTCCATGATTGAGGTCCATGTATAGGTAAACGTGACGGCAGATCACACACCCCCAGTCTGCCATTTCCCCCCACTGCTGCAGACCCCAAACCCGATCCGGCTTCTTCCGATAGTCATGTCTTCTGCCCGCGCCTGTGTGAAACCCCTTCTTGTTATTACCCCCCTACCACCTTGCCGGGCGCGCCCCAGGATTAACACGACCTCTCTGCCCCGCGCCTGTGTGAAACCCCTTCTTATTCCCCCTACCACCTCTGCCGGGCGGGCCGCCCAGGCTTAACACGAGCTTGGCCGGTTTAGAGCGCCTCGTGTGCGTTTTTACCTGGTTAAAAGAAGGACATCCTTTCGGTCCGTGGCCCTCGTGTCGAACCCTTCCACGATCCCCCTCCGGGCTTCCCGTGCTCCGCGCACAGCTGCTTCCAGAACTCGAACCCGACTGCGAGGAGGCGGCAAAAAAGACCCCCCGGTTAACAGTGAGAGAGGAGGGTCCGTAACCCACACAAAGCAGCAACCCCCCCCCCCCCCCCATATGTCTTGGTTAATCCAGGGGGGGGGTGGGCTCACGTATACTCAGCATTAATACTAATTTTTTATTAATTATTATTATTATTGTCATAATTAGTAATTAAATTCCCGCTCCAAGGACGCCCAGTTACCCCGGAAAAAAAAATAAAAATCATTTTAAAACAATCGTGTTTCTTGAAAAAAAACAAAAAAAAAAAAAAAGAAGGAACACAACAAAATCCCCGGCAGAAAGCTGCGACAGTCGCGTTGCGGTTGTGTATGAAACGCAACATGGTGGAGCGCACGCTCTTCGGGGGGGGGGGTGGGGGGCTTTTTTGCCGTAGGTGTGGTCAGTTACTTGTGTTTCGATTGGTGATCCCCCCATACTCCAATATATATATATATATATATATATATATATTATATATATAAAATATATATATATTATAAGAATACCACTTGCTCCTAATAGGGATTCTGTTTCTTTTGTATATAATAATATAATAATAAAAATAATAATAGCATGTTCTTGTAGAGCGCTGCAGCTTTACGCAGCGCGTTAGAGACTTTTGCAGGGCAGTGTCCCTGCCCGCAGTAGCTGTACACTCTGGTGTGTTTTGGTGCTGAGGCAAGGTAGTTAAGTACTTACACAGTGTCACAGAGCCGACACGGAATTAAACCAGGTTCCCCTGTTCACACTCGTGGTGTCTTTACGTACACACATTGGAGGGTATAGGTTATATGCATATATATATATATATTTTGTTTTTTTTAAATACATATTTACTTATATGGGGGAGGTTGTAAAAAATAAAAAGATATATCTATATACACACTCACTCTCGGTTTCCGCACTGCCCGAGATCTGGGGTGATTATTTCCCGGGGCATGGCTGCGGCGGCTCCGTGTCCCTTCTCCTCTTCCTCACCGGCTCCCCTCAAGCAACGGGCTTCCAACCCCGCCGCCTGCGTCACTGTACGGAACCACTAAGCGGCGCCATGTGTCCGCGCGGCACTGACTACGGGCAAACTGGCCACTCACAGAGCGGCCGCCAGCCTTGACTCCACTGCACGGAACGCGCCAGGCTACGGGCGTTCGCCAGTCCCTTTATGTTATCCCCCCCCCCCCCCGCCCGCACGCTGTCAACTGACAGCGGAGGGGGCGTGTTTTTTACCATTGTACGACAGCTCTGTGGGAAACCCGCTCCAGGGCGCCGCCATGGTCCTTGACGTCACACGCTCTGACTGGAGGGGGCAACTGCAGCTTGACAGCCGAGTGCCGGACGTCAGCGTACGGAACAACACTGGGCTGACGGGCGCCGCCATTGCCCCCTCACTCGCCTGAACCCGGGCTGCAGTTGTTGCCGAGTGACAGTCACTACGGAAAACTTGTCGGAAAACCGCCATGACACTCCCCCCTGCCCTGCAAAACGGCTGATCAGTGACTGGGAGGGGGGAGAAAGATGGCGGGAGGGACTGAGGAGAGAGGAGGAGGTGTGTGTTGTGGTGGTGGAGGAGGCCGGGAGCAGCGGGGTCCTGTCGGTCACGAGGACCTGGTGTCGGAGGCTGGGGGGCCGTGCGAGCCGTGCTGAGATACCTCCAGGCCGTGCTGGGTTGGAGAGGCCGGGGATCAGCGGCCTGCTGCACCTGGCATCATGCGGCCTTCTGGATAATATACTCTGTAATACTCCGTACCTGGGCACATGCGGCCTTCTGGTAATCTCTTTAATACTCCTGTACCTGGCATCAATGCGGCCTTCTGGTATAATACTCTGTATAACTCGTACTGGCATCAATGCGGGCCTTCTGGGAATAATACTCTGTAAACTCCTGTACCTGGGCATCATTGCGGGCCTTTCTGGTATATACTCTGTAATACTCCGGTACTGGGCATCAATGCGGGCCTTGGTAATATACTCTTGTAATACTCCTGTAACTGGGCATCATGCGGCCTTCTGGTAATAATACTCTGTAATACTCCTGTACCTGATATTAATACTCTGTAAATACTCCTGTACCTGGGATCAATGCGGCCTTCTGGTAATAATACTCCGTAATACTCCTGTACCTGGGTATTAATCTCTGTAATACTCCTGTACCTGGCATCAATGCGGCCTTCGGGAATAATACTCTGAATACTCCGGTCCTGGGCATCAATGCGGCCTTCTGGTAATATACTCTTGTATACTCCGGTACCTGGGCATCAATCGGCCTTCTGGTAATAATACTCTTAATACTCCTGTACCTGGGTATTATACTATGTCATACTCCTGTACCTGGTCACAAATGCGGCCCTCTATGCGGCCTTCTGGTAATAATACTCTGTAATACTCCTGTACCTGGGCTGTAATACTCATGTACCTGGGCATCAATGCGGACTTCTGGCAATAATACTCCTGTACCTGGGCATTAATACTCTGTAATACTGCTGCACCTGGGCATCAATGCGGCCTTCTGGTAATAATACTCTGTAATACTCCTGTACCTGGGCATTAATACTCTGTAATACTCCTGTACCTGGGCATCAATGCGGCCTTCTGGTAATAATACTCTGTAATACTCCTGTACCTGGGTATTGATACTCTGTAATAGTCCTGTACCTGAGCATCAATGCGGCCTTCTGGTAATAATACTCTGTAATACTCCCTGTACCTGGGCATCAATGTGGCCTTCTGGTAATAATACTCTGTAATACTCCTGTACCTGGGCATCAATGGTGCCTTAGTACAACTGTGGTCCTCTAGGAAGGACTGACCAGGCCGTTGAAGCATGTCTCACTGCCATTAGTTACACTTGTGCCTCTAGGATGTGGACTGACCCCCTTAACCTGTCACTGCCATTTAGTACACTTGCCTCGTAGGAGGGACTGAACTGCCCTGTAAGCATGAGTGTCACTGCCCGTGTACAGTGACCTGCTTTGGCCTCTAAGGAGTGGGACTGACCCGTTTGTACGACTTGTCCGTGAAAGTTAGTTTAATAAGTTTACGCGCCCCATTCTTGGATTGTATTGTTATTTTTTCTTCATCAAGGCCCAAAGCCCTGGAGTAGAGTGTCGCACACGGCAACGCTCTGCTTCTGTTTTGCTTCACACCCGCCCATCTCGATTCGCAACCGCCCATTTTTCCCAACAGACGACGGGTCCCATCAGAGGCCATCAGAGGAGGCTGCTCCCTTACGAATCCCTGTTTTGTCGTGTCATCTTGCAGGTGGGACGACGAGATGCCCCCAGCTCTATCACACGTTGACCTCAAACCTGCCGTGCAGGCGACGGTCCCGCCGCGCGCCGCACGTACACAGCTTTGGTTCCGGGAAGATCCAGGGCCGGTCTGAGCTACGCCGGTGCGAGCCGGGTATGACAGCGGTCAGCCCGCGGCGCATCACAACCAGCCATGCCGGGGCAATCGTGTCCGGTGCCCTTTACCAGACTTTTGGGGGGGGAGGGGGCAGTATAACCCAGGCGTCGGGGGAGAAGGATTGCAGGTTTGTATTTGTGAAACCTTCCCCAGTAAATAATCCGCAACTTGTTAGGAGACATACAGACTTCAGTGCCGATCGAGGAAAGACTCGGAACGCAGGGTACAAAAGCTGTTGTATCCTAAAACCTTCTTGTGTTTCTGCCCGCGGTGGGGGCGCTAAGGGCGTGGTGTGCGTTGGGGTTTCACAGAGCCAGGCGACAGGAGAACTTGTTTCCAGTCAGTGTTGCATGTGTTTTTTGGTCCAATCGGGGTTAGGTTCGGGGGCCCGTGTGAATGAAAGTACCCGGGAGCCGGGTAACTCTGTCTGTTAACGACTGTAACTGTATTGTCAAATCATCAGTTTTTTATCCTTCAAAACCACTACCCAATTATTGGTAACTTGTGGTGTTTCAAACACAAGCCGTCACAGGACTCGGTTCCGCCTTTTTAAGAAGCTGGATGGCCCATGACTCGTTGGTATTCACACAGGGGGGCGTTACGGGAGCGCCGAGAGAAAAAGGGAGGTGAAGTACAGACCGCTCGATGAGTGCATATGAGGGGAGGGTGATAACGGTTGCCAACAGACAAGCCGTGTGTATATGGGGGATCGTCCCTACTTTTCCTTGTTTGCCCCTGAAAGGGGCCGCGTGAATTGTCCCGTTATTTTGGCGAGCCTGGGGTCGTTGACGGTCCGCGGCGGTGCGTGATTTCTTCTCTCTTGGGGCCCAGTGGTCCCTTCCAAAGATGGCGATTTCCTTGCCATAGTGTCCTGGCTACCGCCCCTAGTCCATTTTGAATTAACTTCCCCCTTGTGATGTCAACCGACACTTGCTTTCAAACCCCAAAAAAAAAAAAAAAAAAAAAATATTAATTCTGTCTTTTCCTCTCTTCTAGTGAAACATCTCTCGGCATAGTGTCACAATCCATGTTTTATGCATTACAGAAAGTGTTAGTTTGTAAACCCATCTATAGATATATGATCGTCTAATGTATTGTATATCTACACAGATATCGTATCAATGGTATCAGATAGTGCACAGTAAGTGTCCGTCTGTGGTCAAACTAGCTTCCTGGAAAAGCATGTTTGTGTAACAAAACTCATGGAAACTCAAATCTAACCTGTTTATGCTCGAAACCGGGGGCCGCGTTCGGAGGGTTACTGTCCTAAGAACAATGGATGTTGTGTTTCTCTAAGCAACCTCCATGTAGAAGGCAGCGGAGGAAACCAGATGGGGGGAACAGCTGCGTAAAGGGCTGGTTCATGAACATATCGGTATAATGTGTAACCAAACACGACACTAATTTAGTGTGTGTGCAAAAGGCAACCAGTAAACTCCACTCGTATAGGATAATAGCAAATATACGATCCCTTGTTAGCACATTCAGCTGTCTTAGACAGTGTCTGTCAACCGGTTTTTCAGACCATTATCACCACCGCAGGCATGCAGTGCTTCCACTGCAGCAGTGTTCTGGGGAAAGTTAACTTAGTTGATGAACACACACTTCAGTCTTACCGAGCAGCAGGGTGTCGATGAAGACCCGCAGTGTACACACCAGTTGTGTAAATGGGCCGATAACTAGTACCACTGAAACTAGACGTGTCGGCTCCCACGGTAGGACCTTCATCAGAACCGACCGTTGGGACTCTCATGAACCCGGTGCTGGGTAGCGAGAAGGGGCAGAGTTATTTCTATGTTAGTTGTATCTTTTGACACCGTCACATTATGTTCATATCACACACACACCACTCTCGCGCTATCTTGCCCCCATACTAGGGATACAGTGTGGCTATCGATGCGGCGGAGCGTCCGTCTGCTCGAACTGGGATTGGAGAGGGCAGGCCAAACTGTGTCCTGGTTCGTGCGCGGGAAGTGTGGGGGGAGGTTCGAGATTCAGGGGGCAGAGTCTGGATGTAAATGGGGGGGTGTTGGGGCGGGGGGATGTAAGAGAGGGTTAGGCACACAGTCGCTGCGTCCTGTTCGCGTCGTGATAGACCAGGCCCGGACGAGTAAGGTCAAGCGGAGTACCCGGTGGAGGCGAGGCTCCACAGGGTTTGTCGTCTTGCTGTCTGCAAAATCAGGTTCACAAACGGTGAAAATAGTCCGCTATTCGACGTACACCTCGGTGAACCAATGTACCACCATTGACAGGCCGGTCGCTAGGGGCACCCATTGATGAAGTCCTTAAGGTCTTACAAACGAGAGTGATCCCTGTACTACCTTCTCTCCTTCTTCCCCTCATTCCCGTCCCTCCACTCTCTTTTTTGTTGAGGTTACATATACGAGTCTATGAACAAACAGGACCAATTTGTTTCAGAAGAAATGAGTCGAGGTTTTTGGACAAAATTAAGCCAATGCTTACAGGTTGTGAACGCTGATTTAATAAGAATATAATCACAATCCAAGTCAAACAGAGAAACCAGAGAGCAACAATTGTCATTGTGTGTGTAAAAATGCTATTCTTTCCAGGTGCAGGGAAACACAACGCGGTTCCTCTCTTTCAAAATGCCCCAGCAGCCCAAAAACTATTACCGAAACGGGTATATATGTCCCCGCAGATAAGATACCTACCTCTAGAAGGTCCAATATTTCAGGTCTCCCCATATAGGTTTTCATAGCCGTGCATAACAAAGCATGAGGCTGCCGTTCGCACGGGGTCCGCCCAACAGTGACAAACATCGGGAATTTTATGACGGTTATGGATTTGTTGGGACCAATGTAAGCGAGTTTTTCTGCAAGTGGTATGAAACGAGATGTAGTCTGCTGTTTGTGTCTTTCCGTAATGAGAAAACCAGTGAATAAATACAGAGTGCCCAACTTCAGGTTCATCCTAGTCCATAAAAGGTCACCGTGTTCGCTGGACAGAGGGGTGGCCATGTTGGATTTTAAAAGGCAGGCCCTCATTTGAGCAGCCAGACGCCATTACACAGTGGCTGTGTCGGGTTTTAAGTTGTGTTTCTTCAGGGGAGAGCGCGTCCAGAACGAGAGCCGCCTCTCTCTTCTGTCCGGGTGACGACGAGGTCGTTTGTGGTGGCGATTGTGCCGAGAACGTGCGACAGCTGAAGCCGTGGCCCATCCGCAGTCTGAGGTTGAGAAAACGATGAAGTTAACCCATGCCTGACACAGCCTGTCCAACACTGCGGACTGCATTGGCTGACGGGCTTTCTCGGCCGAGGGTGACGGGCGAGAGATCAAGTTTGTAAAACTACGTGCGGCCATCTTTGCTACAGGATTAGTAGCAGAACCTCAGGCGTAAAAGGGTTCTCCGCTCCGCCACGCAGGTACGCGTACCGGGCCGTAGCGGCCCTATAACTTGCACATTGCTGCTGTTCCTATACACTAGCAGCCGGAGGAGGGGTTCAAAGGCCGCCAACGTCAGTGGATTTACCGCGTCCTTGTATGCTCGAGAGCCATAGCGCATATATAACCTTGCTGCGGGGATCTGTGTGAGACGTTGCGCGCCCCACCGGGGGGGCTCACTTTCCTGGGGTAAACCCCAGTGAGATGTAGTCGGCGTTGGGCCGCAGTGTGTACTCGTGTCGATCGTGCTGGCTTGACGATCTCCCGGAGTTGTCCAGCTCGTCGAAGTTCTCCTTGAAGATGTCCTCCGTGCGGAACGTGCTCCAGGGAAGGCCTCGGCGCTTCGCAGCTGTGTCGTACTGCCGGCCAGGTTCTTCAAACAGCTGCGGGGGGGCGGCACAGGACACGGAAGGTGGGGGGTTTTAAGGAGCGTTTAAACGCAGGATTGAAGGAAGGGTGTGGTCTGGAGCTGAACCACCTTAATTTCAGTGCTGGAAACCCCCTGCTTCCGGAATACCTCCGTAGGGGTACCGGGTAGCGCATTCGGCTGAGCTTGCCGGGATTTAAGCTTCCAGCTCCCGTGTCAACGCCCGGCCATAGGAAGTAGAACCGGTGACGTGCGCAGCTCTCCCATTGGGCCCCGGGCGGCAGGAGCTTGAACTCGTCATTAACGTGATCTCTGCTAGCCAAGCAAAGCGGCTATACCGGTGGCCGCCCTACGGAGGTGTCTGTATCTCTGGAGCAGGGAGCCCCCTGAAATGAATGAGTGTTTCCCTCTGGAGAGCGCCCCGCTCTTCAAACACTGTTAAAATAAATATGAAGAGAAATAAAAGTGGTGCGTTGATTGCCTCTAACGAACTTGTAGTGCCTCTACAGGGGCACAGCACCTGCAGTAATTCAGAAACAAGACTCTTACGGAATAGACCGGCGTATAAATGTGTATTTCGAATAGGCAAGCATGGCACCAAGTGTCTAGTAACAACAACACACACACACCACAACACACACCACACTTGGCTTTATGACCTTATTAAAGCTTTGCCACATGCTTACCAGGAGAATGTTGGTATAGTTGGCCATCATTACCCGCTGACCCGGTGGTGCGGGAGCGGCTTAGGGAGACTTTCTTGACAGGGCCACCTGGATGCTGGCCGGCCACCCAGGGGATAAGTTAGCCAGTTTCCTCTCCCGGATCCCTGCTGCCATCTTGGGCCTAAAGTGAGCAGGCAGTCGAAGAACTTACACGGGGACTGGGACTGTCGGGCTGCCTAAAACAAGGGGGCCAAAGCATGGGGGGATTGGAGTGTGGTTGTGGGCAGGCGCGCGGATGGAGCAATGCGTGGGTGGGAGGGGTGTTTGGGTGCGAGCATGGTGTGTAGTGGTCGTGTGTCTTGTGGGTGCGAGTCAGGTGGCAGCAGTGTGGGAGTGCTTGGTGGCGCGTGCGGTGCTTGGCTTATCCTACCTGGAGTAGGGTCCACTTCCCCCTGGATGATGTTCAGATGATCGCTATGTAGCAGTGGTTGGTCTGCCGGTCCCAGCCCTGTGGCCACCATGTGGACGTTTTGTGGCTGTCAAGCCTCCTCATGACATCCAGCACTGTGGTTTTACGCACACGGCGACCTTGCCACGACGGGAGATTTGGGAAGGTGTAAACCTCGGACCCGCTTATTATCAGGGGGAAAACCCAACATTTCAGGGGAACCTCACAGATCATCAGTTACATGCAAGAAACGGACAGGAAAGATTTGGACGTTTTGGTTTCTTGAAATGAAAAATGTTCTTTTCATCAGGGGGGGGGGGGCCAAACTGTGTCTCTCAGTGTTTACTCAACCCTAGGCGCCCCCCCTCCCCCACAGCCGATAAGGAGAGGGCGCCCAGTAAAACCCTTTCCCGATCATGTGTCTCTGAGGACATGCATTTCTTCTTCCTGACCTCAGAATGTCCTCAGATTTCCCCCTTGATCAACGCTTTCCCGCGCGTTTTTCTTATTTAGTATATCCCCATATACCGAATACCCTATCCTCGCTAACACAAAAAAAAAAAAGATAGCTACTATTAAACTTATCAACTCCATGGGTAGTAAATACCAGTCACTGCCGTTCCTCGGGATCCTGTTCCTACAAATCACAGGGGGATGCCCCTTGGGACACAAGTTCACTTGGATAGCCGGACGTCTTGCCTTCCATCCGCGGTTTTATGGGCAGGAGGCCTTTATTGCGTGTGCGATGAGAAAGAACATTTACATGAAACCCACCGAGACGACAACGTCTGCAAACCTCGGTCAAGGGAAGAAACCGATCAAACGGCATCTAAAGAGCGCACGGCAAAAGCCGAACGGCAGAGAGGAAATGCCATGAGAAGAGCGTCGAAAGGACAGATCTAGCAGATCGGAGACAGAGGATCACCAGAGTACCCTCTTGTAATCCTGAGGCTTCTAGATCTGCTTCTCTTGGGGACATCCTTTGCGGAGGCAGAGGGGAAGAAAATGCAAGTTATTTAACAGGATTGTGTTACGTAGAGACCGCGGGGGCGTGCGTCCGCCCCCCTTTACGTGTGCAGAGTGGACGTATAGAGACACGCGTCCCCTTCACGCGACCGACAGGATGGTACTAGAGGAGCACGCTCCCCTATCGCGTCGCACACGAGAAGGTACGGTTGAGCAGTATCCCTTGCGGCGGCACGGGTAGCAGAGCGCGCTCCCTTCACGACGGCTGGGCAGGCATGCGCGCACAAAGTATGGTTACATTAGATGCTCGGGACGCTGCGCGTTTCACCGTCCGCACTAGAGATGTACTTAGAGAGTCCTCTCCCCCTCACGTCGGCGGAGCAACAGAAGTACATAAGAGCGCGCTCCCCTTCACGCCGCACAGATATGGTATCGTTAGAAAGCGCGCTCCCCTTCACGGCGCAGCCGGCACTAGAAGGTACGTTAGATACGCGGCTCCCCTTCACCCGCGCACGGAGAAGGTAAGTACGAGAGACGCGCTCCCCTTCAACGCGCGCACGGAGATGGTTACGTAGAGAGCGCGCTCCCGTCACGCCGCGCCATCGGCAGATGGTACTTAGATAGCACGCTCCCCTTCACGGCCCGCATTAGAGCGTACGTAAGAGCCGCTCCCCTTCACGCTCCTGCCGGGAATGGGTACGAGACGGCGCCATCCAACACTATCCGACTCACTTCATCCAAGGAACCCCATCTTTAGAAGTCCTCGCGATAGCCGACCCCTAATAAGAAACCTATTCCTTGTGTCATTTGGATCAGAGGCGGCCAACTCCAGTCCTCAAAAGCCACTACAGGTGTCAGGTTTTCAGGATATCACCGCTTCACACAACGTGGCTCAATTAATGAAAGCCCCTGTGCTGAACACGGATATCTAAAACCCGCCCTCTGGTGGCCCATGGCCCCCCCTGCTGCTCGATTATAGCTCGGTTGTTTTTTAATAAGCGAGCTGTCACTTGCCCCTCTGCTTCAAGTCGTGCCCCATGGCACCTAAATGCAAGGCAGTTGTGGGGTGTGACTCGGGAAGGCAGAGTGGGCTTTTCCGACACCTTCTGCGGTCGCCATGATTGTTTGTGGCAAGAAGGTGCACTTTTTAACGCCCTAAACACGAGCCGTGAACGGTTTATTTTAGCACCAACTCTGCCCACGCTTTGCAGAAACCATTTTTTGCTTCTGTCTGCGAAAAAGGGCGATCCACAAAGTCCCTGTGCCCCAGACAAACTACTGTACCAACACCACACACACTTGTTCCTCCGGATATTAGAAGATCATTCTTAAACCCTGCTAAAGAGTCACGCCAGACTGTATGTAATGAAAGCTCGGTCGGTGACAGCGATGGCGTCCCACGGCCGTCGCCTCTCTCAACCCTGGTCCTATCAGTGGGGTGCCCGTCATCAGAGTGAGCGCGGGTGGGGATCAGGAGGCAATCACCGTCAGGTCGTTGTCATGTCACGCCGTCCGGGACTCCTCAGGTCGTGTGCTGGCAGTCTCATGATGGTGGATACCTGCAGAAAGGGCTGCAACCTTTTTATTCCCCGCCCACAGCGCGTACAATGCTTCCGCAACGCCATCACACACTCGCCCTTCTAACGTGTGAGTGCCACTGGCCCCTCCCGCGCAGCATGACGCTCAACGCGCTTTAACCGAGAACAGGTGCCTCTCCCATTAACCTTCAGATCGCGGTGCGCGACTGTTCTAGGAAGACGCCGTAGCCTACCGATCCTAAGCGAGAAGTACGGCCCTGGATTGGCAACGACTCCCAGGCGTAGGAACACGTGCAGTACTTCAACTCAGGACCCCGGTTAGATAGTACTGATCCTGGGTGCACGAACGAAGCTCAAACCTGGAAGTGAAACCCAGGGTCTATTCTCACGTACCCTGGAGCATCGGCAAGGATACGCATGTGAGGTTTTGGGCAGGCGCCCCATTCCCGTTTCCGAGGAGAACTGAGTGGGGATGCGTGAGAAGGCGCTACAGCCGGAATTAACCCGGTATGGTAACCAACGCATTTATCTCTGTAATGTCCGTTTAGCTTGTGAAGGGCATCGTGGAACCCTCACCTCACTTCGCAGCTTAGCCGACGGCAGGAGGAAGGGGCTCGTGGTTGCGGAAATGGCCCGCCCTGCATCAGCGTACAGCCCACTTATCACAAGGCACGAAAACTACTGGGGGTCGGTGATGTCACTGGGTCGCGTGCGACGTGGTGCTCCGTGACAATCATTGAAACTCCGGCATTGTGGGTAGGGAGTCACCCCCGAAGCCTTCAACGACGATCTACAGGTATGGCGGTGGTGTATAGTACGGCATGGGCGTTGCTGGTATATACAGGCAGGCGGGTGTATATACAGGCATGGCGGCTGTATAGCTCAGAACAATGATCAATAGAAAGGCGGGGAGGGCCGGCTACCAGCTGGTTATCTGAGAGAAGGAGGGTTCTGTAATGTGGGAGGCGATCTGTAGCGATCCGATTCAGAGCATGTTATCTAGCACCCAACCTAGGGGGAAACCCCAGCATTGCGGTCATTGCATTAACCTCCCAGCTGGCCCAAACAGCTCATAGTCCATAGGTCAGCGAGCTCCCCCCCTGCTCCTATCGTCCCGTACACGCTCATTCATAAGGGGGTCCAGGAGGTGAGAACGGGCGCCTTTATGCCAAGTTACAATCCGCCCTGAAAATTGCACTTGTTTTTTTTTAAAACATACTGGACACCTAACAAGCTCCTATTGACCCCCAAATGACCACAACATATAATATAGAGCATATGAGTGTCCACAGAGGAGTGCTAACTGAGCATGGCAAATATTACTTAACAGCTGGAGACAGAACATAAACACAGACAAAGCTCAGTTTTTGAGCACATCACGGTGAGACTCATCACTGGTACAGTGCCTGAATATAATGATATGATCAGTCATAGTAAATGGTCTTTTAGTTGACATTTTTTGTGGCCAAAATTGTTGTAAGCCCCGAGGCCCGGCACGGCAGACCACATATCAGGGGTCCCCTAAGCGTCTAATATAAATTCTTAATACTGTTGTAATTAAAAACACCAAGATGTTCACGTTTTGCTGCTTACTTGGCGACAGACTTGCCAATTTCTATCCGCGGGAGCAGAGCCAGCACAGGAGGAGGATACGGCGTGTAGGAAAGGGGAAACCCTGCTGTGGACAGGACTGCGCTGTTAACATGAGGATAAGGCGCGTACCGGTAATCTCCCCCCACGCAGTCTGCGTTCTGAGTCATTCTCTTCAGTGTCAGGAGGGATTTTAAGGGCTGCACGACCACGTCGCTCATCTCTCTTGGTTCGGGAAGACGGAGAGGTTCTGGACCAGTTTCTTGGGGTATACCTCTGGGTACAGAAACAACAGGGTGGAGAGGTATGGGAGGGGGGGAGGGATGTGTACCGAGATGATGTAGTTTGCCCCTCCAGTTTGATTTGTCTTCTTCCACCTGAAGCGGAAGGAAACGCCAGCTTAGTCGTTGCATATTAACGTGACGCAAAAAATAAACTGATACAATCTATTAATATCTGTGCGAACCCTTGTATCAGAGCCTCTACCCCCCTCTGCCCACGCCGCCCCGCCACCTACACACCGCTCTCTACCAGTGCGCGCCCACCACCCCCCTGTCCAGCATGGCCCTGCCATATCACACCACTCCTTCCAGTGCCCCGTGCCCCCACGCTGCTACCCGAGACGACCCCTGTCGCGTGTACAACCCACCTCTACACAGACCACACCGCTCCCATAGCCAGGTCGCCCGCCTCACACCCCCATCGCGCCCCGCTCTACTCCTATCCACACACCACTCCCCACCCACGCCTCCTACCCCCGCCAGCGCCCCTCTGAGGTCACCTGGCCCTTACCTGTCATTTATCTCTCCAAGAGGTACGCCCCCAAGGCCCGAGCGCCGTCCCTACCCGCAGAATGACACAGCACTAAGCCCTGGGAGGAAGACACAGAAGCCGGTTAGCGGAGAAAACAAGCCTGTGTGCCACGCCCTGCTGCCTTTCACACCCAGTGTCAGGAAGCACTGGTCATCTCCCTGTGCCCATGGAAGACGACCAGGAACATACACCTATAGTGGAGAGGGAGCGCCTCAGTTGAGTAAAGACACTGACTGCACCGAGTTTGAAGCAGGGGAACCTGGTCAATTCCGGTGTCGGCTCCTTGTGACCTTGGGCAGTCTCTTTATCTCCCTGTGCCTCAGGCACTTAAACACAGAGTGTAAGCTCTGTGGGCAGGGACCTGTGCCTGTAAATGTCTCGGTAAAGCGCTACGTAAACTAGCAGCGCTATACAAGAACATGCTCATTATTATTTATTATATATAGCACTCATTTAGACGATTTTCTCTGCAGAAGAATTATTCAGTGTTTGGATTTGAGAACACAGCGCTCCTGCCCTGCGAACTTACAATCTCATCTTGCTCCGGCCAGGAAAAAGGGAGATGGGAGGCGACTTACCCAGGTACCAGGGACTAACACGGAGTCAACCCGTCTTCACCCACTACTAAGGCCAGTGACACTACCATAAGTACAGCTTCAAAAAAAAACTTTTGCCGCGTTTTAACCTCCAGCTGGTCGCTGCCCGTCGCCGTCCTCCGATCTATGATGTCAAAGATTTCCTCGTGGATTTTTTCCCCCGTGTGAAAGGAGGATATTGTTGTTTGGAGCAGGAGCATAATAAAGGGAAGTTCGAGGTTGCTGGCAATAAATACGTACACACGTCAACACCACAAACACTGCGGGTTACGAGGAAACGTTAGAGAAGACCTATTGTTTCATTATACAGCTGTGAAAATGCACACGATCCTCAGCTTGACAAATGATCACGTTGCTTATATTTAAGACTAGCTATTAAACGCAAAGCCCGGCAGTCCCCAGCCTTTCTAACACTGTGCTCCCCCTGCTAGACAATATTTTGAGCACCTAATGAATAAATGTATTGGGCGACTCACAAACTATCGCTAACAAAACAGTGTGACCGATCCCCAGGCAGTATATAGTTCCTGATCTGTGGGGGGGGAACACACGCTTAATAATCCCCCAACTGTGGCGCCCGATCCCAGGCAAGTATATAGTGTCCTGAGCTCGTGGGGGGGAACCAACGCTCAATAATCCCCCAACTGCCAGGGAGGCGCACCTAGAAACACTCACAGAGACCCCCTGTTGGGAATCACTGTCATTTCGGATTTAATCAATTTTTTTCATAACAGTGCCTCACAAAAGATATCGGCGGCAAATAGCCTGTGACCCAACACCGGTTCTGCTCTGTGGGCCCCAAGGTTTCACCACTTAACTTAGGGCTATTGGGGTAAGGTTATGGGGGTTACCTTCGCGAGGAAAACGACGGCCGCGACAGCCCATCTAACCCGCGCGGTTTTGCTACTAATATGATTAACCCCAACGCTGCTGGGTGGGCCTTCAACACTCCCCCGATAACCCTCCTCACAGCCCGGCCCCATCTCACCTGCGAGAATCCGCTGGCCCAGTTGTTGCCGGCGGCCGCCCCGGTGCTCGACAGGTAGATGTTCTCGGGGTTGTAGAGGTTGCGTACGGGGAGTTGAGGATGGAGTGGATGACCCGCGGCTCCAGTCGAGGAGCAACGGCCCGAGGGATGTAATGCTCGTCGTCGGCCTGCGACCCGGAAGAGAATAAAAAACACTGAGACGCGTCAGGCTCAAACCGGGGGTTTCTCTGCGGCGGCGCTATTGTGCGGTCAGGGTCTGTCAGGAGCAGGGCAGTCTGGGATTGTGTAGTTTATCATTCACTTGCTCTGGAGGGGGAGTGGGAGCAACCCCTGCGGTAATTCTATGACACGCGCTGCGTATAACTGACTCCGGGTCACTTCAGGAACGTATCTTACACCGCGACGAGGTTCGGGGTGATGGAAAGCATGTCGGCGTTTGTTTGGGTCGAGTTGGCACTCTGTAGGAGCACGAGCCCGATCGCCCCTCCCCCCCCCCACATAAAAGCAGCCGTGCCCAGGACACATCTGGTCCATGATTGAGGTCCATGTATAGGTGAAACGTGACGGCAGATCAACACCCCCCAGTCTGCCATTTCCCCCCACCTGCTGCAGACCCCAAACCCATCCGGTCTTCCTTCCGATAGTCATGTCTGCCCCGCGCTGTGTGAAACCCCTTCTGTTATTACCCCCCTACCACCTACTGCCCGCGCGCCCCAGGATTAACACGAGCCTCTCTGCCCCGCGCCTGTGTGAAACCCCTTCTTATTCCCACCTACCACCCTCTGCCGGGCGGCCGCCCAGGCTTAACAAACAGCGCAGTTCTTGGCTTTAAGCCTTTTCTCTCTCCTTTGTCGTCGATTTTATCTATCCTGACCGGTCCTTTCCGGTCCGTCCCTCGTGCGAACTCAATTCCACATCCCCCTCCGCTTATCACCGTCTCCCTCACAGCTGCTTCCAACTCGAACCCGCGCTGCGAGGAGGCGGCAAAAAGACCCCCCGGTTACATGGGAGGAGGAGGGTTCCGTAACCCACACAAAGCAGCAACCCCCCCCCCCCCCCATATGTCTTGATGTTAATCCAGGGGTGGGGGGTGGGCTCACGTATACTCACATAATACTATTTTTTATAATTAATTTAATATAATATTTGTCATTAATTAGTAATTAAATTCCCGCTCCAAGGAACGCCCGTTACCCCGGAAAAAAAAATAAAAATCATTTTTAAAACAATCGTGTTTCTTGAAAAAAACAAAAAAAAAAAAAAAGAAGGACACAACAAAAATCCCCCGGCAGAAAGCTGCGACGTCGCGTTGCGGTGTGTATGAAACGCAACATGGTGGAGCGCACGGCTCTTCGAGGGGGGGGGGGGGGCGTTTTTGCCGTATGTGGTCAGTTACTTGTGGTTTCGATTGGTGATCCCCCCATCTCCAATATATATATATATATATATATATATATATATATATATATAAAATATATATATATTATAAAGAATACCACTTGCTCCTAATAGGGATTCTGTTTCTTTTGTATAATAATAAAATAATAATAAAAATAATAATATGACGACTCAGTCGAAGCTCTCCTTTACGCATAAGCGTCAACATTGCTATGCGGCCATTTTCCCTGCCCCGCACCCTCTAGATCTTACCTCTTTTTTATCTGTTTTTGCCTCTGAGGCACAGGAGTTAAATTTTACTACACTATTCACAGGAGCCGACACCGGAATTAAACCAGTTCCCCTGCTTCACACACTCGGTGTCTTTACGTACACACACCATTGGAGGGTATATGCTATATGCTATATATAATATATATATTTTTTTTTTTTAAATACTATTTACTTTATGGGGGAGGTTTGTAAAAAATAAAAGATATATCTATATACACACTCACTCTGGTTTCCGCACTGCCCGAGCTGCCGGGTTGATGATTTCCCGGGGCATGGCTGCGGCGGCTCCGTGTCCCTTCTCACTCCTCCTCACCGGCTCCGCCTCAGCAATCACGGCTTCCACCCGCCGCCTCCGCGTCACTGTACGGAACCACTAGCGGCGCCATGGTCCCGCCGGCAGTGACTACGGCAAACTGGCCACTCACAGCGGCCGCCAGCCTTGACGTCACTGCACGGAACGCGCCAGGCTACGGGCGTCGCCATGTCCCTTTATGTTATCCCCCCCCCCCCCCGCCCGCACGCTGTCAACTTGACAGCGGAGGGGGCGTGTTTTTACCATTGTACGGACAGCTCTGTAGGGGAAACCCTCTCCAGGGCGCCGCCATGGTCCTTTGACGTCACACCGCTCTGACTGGAGGGGGCAACTGCAGCTTGACAGCGGCTGCCGGACGTCAGCGTACGGACAACCACGCGACGTGCGCCGCATTGCCCCCTCACTCGCCTGACACCCGGGCTGCCATTGTTGCCGAGTGCCACGTCACTGTACGGAAAACCTTGTCGGAAACCGCCATGACACTCCCCCCTGCCCTAACAACGGCTGATCAGTGACTGGAGGGGGTGAGAAAGATGGCGGAAGGGCTGAGAGGAGAGAGGATGGGTGTTGTGGTGGTGGTGGAGGAGGCCGGGAGCAGCGTCCTGGACGGTCCGAGGACCTGTGTGCGGAGGCTGGGGCCGTACACGAGCCGTGCTGAGCTACACTCCAGCCGTGCGGGTTGGAGAGAGCCGGATCGAGCGGCCTCTGCCCTGGGCATCAACGCGGGGGCTTCTGGTATAATACTCTGTAATACTCCTGTACCTGGGCATCATGCGGCCTTCTGGTAATTACTCTGTTATACTCCTGTACCTGGCATCATGCGGGCCTTCTGGTATAATACTCTGTAATACTCCGTACCTCATCAATGCGGCCTTCTGGTAATAATACTCTGTAACTCTCTGTACCCTGGGCTCACTGCGGCCTTTCTGGTAAATATACTCTGTAATACTCCGGTACTGGGCATCAATGCGGGCCTTTGGTATAATACTTCTGTAATACTCCTGTACTGGGCATCATATGCGGCCTTCTGGTAATAATACTCTGTAAATACTCCTGTACCTGGATATTAATACTCTGTAATACTCCTGTACCTGGGCTCATGCGGCCTTCTGGTAATATTACTCTGTATACTCCTGTACCTGGGTATTAATCTCTGTAATACTCCGTACTGGGCATCAATGCGGCCTTCGGTAATAATACTCTGTATACTCCGGTACCTGGGGCATCAATGCGGCCTTCTGGTAATATACTCTGTATACTCCTGGTACCTGGGCATCAATGCGGCCTTTCTGGTAATAATACTCATGTTAATACTCCTGTACCGGGTATTATACTATGTAATACTCCTGTACCTGGGTCACAATATGCGCCCTTCTGGTAATAATACTCTGTATACTCTGTCCTGGGCTTGTAATACTCATGTACCTGGGCTCAATGCGGACTCTGGCAATATCCTCCTGTACCGGGCATTAATACTCTGTAATACTGCTGCACCTGGGCATCAATGCGTGCCTTCTGGTAATATACTCTGTAATACTCCTGTACCCTGGGCATTAAATCCTCTGTAATACTCCTGTACCTGGGCATCAATGCGGTCCTTCTGTAATAAGACTCTGTAATACTCCGTACCTGGTATTGATACTCTGTATAGTCCTGTACCTGAGCATCACTGCGGCCTTACTGGTATAATACTCTGTAATACTCCTCTGTCCCGTGGGCATCAATGTTGGCCCTACTGGTGAATACCTTCTGGTAATAATACTCTGTAATACTCCTGTACCTGGGCATCAATGTGGCCTTCTGGTAATAATACTCACTCTAATACTCCTGTACCTGGGTATCAATACTCTGTAATACTCCTGCACCTGGGCATCAATGTGGTCTTCTGGTAATAATACTCACTCTAATACGCTGTAATACTCCTGTACCTGGGCATCAATGCGGCCTTCTGGTAATAANTAGACTCTGTTAATCCTCCGTTACCTGGGTATTGATACTCTGTAATATCCTGTACCTGAGCATCAATGCTGCCTTCTGGTATAATACTCTGTAATACTCCCTGTACCATGGCATCAATGTGGCCTTCTGGTAATAATCTCTCTGTTAATACTCCCTGTACTGGGCATCAATGCGGCCCTTCTGTTAATACATACTCGGTAATACTCCTGACCTGGGGCATCAATGTGGCGTCTCTGGTAATAATTACTCACTCTAATAACTCTGTACCTGGTACCAATACTCTGTAATACTCACTGCACCTGGCTCAATGTGGCTTCTGGTATATACTCACTCAATACGCTGTAATACTCCTGTACCTGGGCATCAATGCGGCCTTCTGGTATAATACTCTGTAATACTCCTGCACTGTATAATCTCTGTCTACTCCTGCACTGGCATGATGCGGCCTCTGGTAAAACACTCTGTAATGCATGATCGCTCCTGTTGTATCATGAGAGATAAATCCTTAACGCAGAATGTATCTGTTGCCAAGTTTTCCAGATGGCTTTTAAAAAAAACGTGTGTTGCATGGGGATTGAATAACGTCTCCACTCCCATACACACCATATATATATACACAGCTGAGAGACCCGGCTTTGCCCTTGAGTTAAATTTCCCCTAGGAAAAGGGGAGGGGGGGGAAAATCACATACACACACACAACACACATAGACCTCCCCTCTCCCCAGCCCGTGTCTCCCCACTGCTGGATGAAGCCTCTCCAGTGATCTCCCAGGTCCATTGCGGTTACAGCCTCTCTTCTCACGTCGCTCCCACACATTCCTCATCCCATCCTCTCCAGCCCGTGTCTCCCCCGGCTGGATGAAGCCTCCCAGTGATCTCCCAGGTCCTGCGGTTACAGCCTCTCTTCTCCACGTCGCTCCGCACATGCGGCATGCCCTCATCCCATCCTCCCCAGCCCGTGTCACCCCACTGCTGGATGAAGCCCTCCCCATGTGATCTCCCAGGTCCTGCGGTTACAGCCTCTCTTCTCCAACGTCGCTCCCACACATCCCTCATCCCATCCTCTCCAGCTCGTGTCTCCCCACTGCTGGATGACCTCTCCAGTGATCTCCCAGGTCCTGCGGTTACAGCCTCTCTTCTCCACGGTCGCTTCCCACACATTCCCGTCATCCCATCCTCCCCAGCCCGTGTCTCCCACTGCGGATGAAGCCCCCCAGTGATCCTCCGAGGTCCTGCGGTTACAGCTCTCTTCTCCCACGTCGCTCCCACACATGCCCTCATCCCATCCCTCCAGCCCCTTGTCACCCCAACTGCTGGATGAATAGAAGCCTCCCCAGTACTCCCAGGTCCTCGCGGTTTACAGCACTCTCTTCTCCGCTCAGCTACCACACACATTTCCCTATCCATCCTCTCCAGCTCGTTGCTCCCCCTGCTGGGTGAAGCCCCCAGTCGATCCTCCAGGTCCCTGCGGTTAACAGCCTCTCTTCTTCACACTAGCTCCCCACACACTCCCTCCATCCATCCTCTAAAGAGAGTTCTCCCAAGCGTGGATAAGAATCCCCCAGTGATCTAGGTCCCAGTCGCGGTTTACAGACCACCTCTCTTCCACGTCGCTTCCAACACATTACCCTACTCCCATCCTCCCCAGCCTACGTGTCTTTTTCCCACTGCTGAATGAAGCCCCCAATCAGTGATTCTCCAGGTTCCCTGCGGTACAGCCGTCTTCTCCACGTCGCTCCCACACATTTCCCTCATCCACTGTCCCTCTCACAGTCTGTGTCCACTTGCTGGTAAAGATGAAGAACGCCTCCCATGAGTCCCCACGGTCCTGCGGTTACCAGAGCTTTCCGTCCACGCCGCTCCCACACTTCCCTCATCCCGTCCTCCTCATCCGCAGTGCTCCCCACTGCCGATGGACAGGACTCCCCAGTAACTCTCCAGGTCCTGCGGTTACAGGTCTCTCTTCTCCACGTTCGCATCCCACACATTCCTTCACCCTTCCTCGCCAGCCTAGTGTCTCCCAATGCTGGATGTAACGCCTCTCCCAGTGAATCTCCCAGGTGCTGCGGTTTTACAGCCTCGATCTGCTCACGCGCGCCACAATCCCTCATCTCCTCTCCAGCCTGTGTCTCCCCACTGCTGAGTGAACCTCCCCAGTGATCTCCCAGGTCCTGTCGGTACAAGCCCATCATGCTCTATCCACGCGCTCCCACACACATTCCGATCCCATTCCCTCCAGCCGTGTTCTCCCCCACTGCTGGATGAAAGCCCCCCAGTGATCTCCCAGGATCCTGGCGGTTACAGCTCTTCTCTTTTCCACGTCGGTCCCATACACATTCGCCTCATCCCATCCTCTCCATTCCGTGTCTCCCCACTGCTGGTTCTGAAGCTCCCCAAGTGATCCCCCAGGCTGACCGGTTACAGCCTCTCTTACCACGTCCATCGCCACACCATTCTTCCCTCGATCCCATCCCCTCCAAGCCCGGTCCCCCCGCGGACACGTAGAGCTGGTCCCGAGCCTCCCAGTGATCCCACACAGCCCTGCGGTATCATGTCCTTCTCTTTCATCCAACGTCGCAGTCCCACACACTCCCTATGCCCTACCCTCCAGCCGGTGTCTCCCCCACTGCTGATGTGAAGCCTCCCCCAGTGATCTCCCAGGTGCCTGCGGTGTTATTTCAACAGCCTCTCTTCTCGGCCACGTCGCTCCGCACAACCACTCCCTCATCCCATCCTCCAGGCCCGTGTTCTCCCCACTGCGGATGAAGCTCTCCCACAGATCCCCCAGGTCTGCGGTTTACAGCCTTCTATCTCTCTCCACGTCGCTCCACCCAACATTCCCCTGTCTCCCATCCTCCCCAGCCGTTTGTCTCCCCCTACTGCTGGATGAAGCCCCCCCATGTGATCTTCCCCTAGGTCCTGCGGGTCTAGCCTCTCTTCTCCCACGTCTGGCCCCAGGTCAATTACTCCCTGCATCCCATCCTCTCCAGTCTCGTGTTTTCGTGCCCCACTGCTGGATGAAGGCCTCCCCAGTGTATCCCCCAGGGTCCTGCGGTTACAGCCGCTTTCCTATCCACGCCGACACCACCTCTGTCCCTCATTCCCCCGTTCTCTCCAAGCCCGTGTCTCCCCCATTGGATGCAGACTCCCCAGTGATCTCCCCAGGTGCCTGCGGTTACAGGCTCCCTTCTCCACGTCCGCTCCCACACATTCCCTCATCCCCATCCTCTCCAACCTTGTTCTCCCCACTGCTGGATGAGCCTCCCTAGTGATCACCCCAGGTCCTGCGGCTTACAGCCTCTTTTCCCACGTCTCTCCACCCCTCCTCATCCATCCTCTCCAACCCGTGTCTCCCACTGCTGGATGAGCCTACCCATTGATCCTCCTCCATTTCCTGCGGTTACAGCGCGTCTTCTCCACGTTCTCTCCTACACACCCTCATCCCCTCATCTCCGCCAGCCCGTTGGGCATCAATGCGGCCTTCTGGTAATAATACTCTGTAATACTCCTGCACCTGGGTATTAATACTCTGTAATACTCCTGCACCTGGGCATTAATGCGGCCTTCTGGTAATAATACTCTGTAATGCATGATCGCTCCTGTCTGTTATCAGAGAGATAAATCCTTAACGCAGAATGTATCTGTTGCCAAGTTTTCCAGATGGCTTTAAAAAAAAAGTGTGTTGCTATGGGGATTGAATAACGTCTCCATCGCCATACACACATATATATATACACTAGCTGAGAGACCCGGCGTTGCCCTTGAGTTAAATTTCCCGCTAGGAAAAGGGGGAGGGGGGGGGAAATCACATACACACACACACACCACATAGACACTCCCCAGCCCGTGTCTCCCCACTGCTGGATGAAGCCTCTCCAGTGATCTCCCAGGTCCATGCGGTTACAGCCTCTCTTCTCCACGTCGCTCCCACACATTCCCTCATCCCATCCTCCCCAGCCCGTGTCTCCCCACTGCTGGATGAAGCCCCCCAGTGATCTCCCAGGTCCTGCGGTTACAGCCTCTCTTCTCCACGTCGCTCCCACACATTCCCTCATCCCATCCTCTCCAGCCCGTGTCTCCCCACTGCTGGATGAAGCCTCCCCAGTGATCTCCCAGGTCCTGCGGTTACAGCCTCTCTTCTCCACGTCGCTCCCACACATTCCCTCATCCCATCCTCTCCAGTCCGTGTCTCCCCACTGCTGGATGAAGCCTCCCCAGTGATCCCCCAGGTCCTGCGGTTACAGCCTCTCTTCTCCACGTCGCTCCCACACAGGGCATGTGGGAATTGATACATTTATAATACTTTCCTCTCTCCAGTCTGCTAGAAGCTGGTTGCCCTGGCAACATCTCTAGTCCTCCATGATAAAATGGACTTTTCCATCCTCCCCCTGTCTGTATTCACAGGTAGTTTGGTCCTGTCCCTTTTCCTGTGTGACAAACATCACACACTTCCTTTCTTACCCAAGCAGGCCGAGCGAGTGCTGCCATTCTCAGGCTGCATCCTCAATGAGGATGTCTTTAGAGGGGGGCTCCCGCCGAGCGTCCGCAGGCGTGCTGAGGCGTTGGATTTTTCAGCCGACAGCCAAAGCTGTTTTTCAGCGCGCTGTCGGCTGAAAACCTCCAATCAGCACGAAGTAGCGTCAACGTCACGGTGACGTTGACGTCAGTGCGTCGCGGGCGATTGGCCCAGCGATGTCACTGCCCCGCCTCCCCCCGATCGCACCCGCTGGCTCGCCTGCAGGTGCATGAAATCGCACAGCTTCAGCAGGCGAGCCTCAGCGTCAGCGCTGTTCATCACTGCTCCCCCCCTCTATAGACACAGCCTTACCTACTCCCTTGCAAAACAATCCGTTTGTGCGTCCCTTGGTACATTCTCACGAGGTCAAGTATTCAAATTTGGACATAGCCTCTTAAAATGACCAACAGTGGGATTCATTCTAATTAAAGGATTCCTTCCTGTGAAACAATCGTTAATAATTGATTCTAATTAATAAAGAATAAGGCAACAGTCAGTTCACTGGGATCGAGATAGATCTGTATGTATATATACACACACATATATATATCCTCATCATCTTCAGACTGTGTCTCCCCACTGCTGGATGAAGCCTCCCCAGTGATCTCCCAGGTCCTGCGGTTACAGCCTCTCTTCTCCACCTCGCTCTCACATTCCCTCATCCCATCCTCCCCAGCCTGTGTCTCCCCACTGCTGGATGAAGCCTCCCCAGTGATCTCCCAGGTCCTGCGGTTACAGCTTCTCTTCTCCACGTCGCTCCCACACATTCCCTCATCCCATCCTCTCCAGCCAGTGTCTCCCCAGTGCTGGATGAAGCCTCCCCAGTGATCCCTCAGGTCCTGCGGTTACAGCCTCTCTTCTCCACGTCGCTCCCACACATTCCCTCATCCCATCCTCTCCAGCCCGTGTCTCCCCACTGCTGGATGAAGCCT
>WSYH01001449.1:80819-100427 GCA_036426205.1 Ascaphus truei
TCTCTTCTCCACGTCGCTCCCACACATTCCCTCATCCCATCCTCCCCAGCCCGTGTCTCCCCACTGCTGGATGAAACCTCCCCAGTGATCCCCCAGGTCCTGCGGTTACAGCCTCTCTTCTCCACGTCGCTCCCACACACTCCCTCATCCCATCCTCTCCAGCCCGTGTCTCCCCACTGCTGGATGAAGCCTCCCCAGTGATCTCCCAGGTCCTGCAGTTACAGCCTCTCTTCTCCACGTCGCTCCCACACACGCTATGCACTAAAAGCGGGATAAGTGGGGTTTCTGGGGGCGATGTACAAGCAGTGATAAGTGGGGGTTTCTGGGTTATGTACTAAGCAGGGATAAGTGGGGTGTTCTGGGAGCTAGCACTAAGCAGGGAAGAAGTGGGGTTTTTCTGGGGGATATGCATATGCAGGGATAAGTGGGTTTCTGGGGTGATGGCATAAGCAGGGATAAGTGGGGTTTTCTCGGGGGCTAGCACTAAGAAGGGATAAGTGGGGTTTCTGGGGGCTAGCCACTAAGCAGGGATAAATGGGGTTTTCTGGGTGCTATGCAATAAGCAGGGATAAGTGGGGTTTACTGGGTTGCTTGCATAAGCAGGGAGATAAGGTGGGGTTTCTGGGGTTATGCACTAAGCAGGGATATAAGTGGGGTTCTGGTGCATGCACTAAAGACAGGGAAAGTTTTGTTTCGGGTGCTATTGCACTAAGAAGGGATTTGAATTTTTTAATGGGGTTGCTGGGGGGTCTAGGTAATAAGCAGTGTAAGTGGGGTTTCTGGGTGCTAGGTACTAAGCAGGGATAGTGGGGTTTCTGGGAGCTTGCCCTATAAGCAGGGATAAGTGGGGGTTCTGGGAGTATGCCACTAGCCGGGATAAGTGGGGTTTCTGGGGGCTCTATGCACTAAGCAGGGAATAAGGGGAGGGTTCCTGGGGGTGATGCATCTAAAAAAGCAGGGATAAGTGAGGGTTTCTCGGGGGGATATGACCACTAAGCAGGGATAAGTGGGTTCTGGGGCTTATGCACTACCTAAGCGGGATATTGGGTTTCTGGGGGCATTGCACTAAGCAGGATAAGGATTAAGATTGGTTTTCTTGGGGCTATTGCACTAAGCAGGGAGTAAGTGGGGTTTATTGGGTGCTAATGACAATACTTAAGCAGGGGATAAGTGGGGGTTCTGGGGCTACTATGCACTAAGCAGGGATAAGTGGGGGTTCTGTGGTTGCATGAACTAGCAGGAAAGTGGGGTTTCTGGGGGCTATGCACTAAGAGGATAAGTGGGGTTTCTGGGTGTTAGCCACTAAGCAGGGTAAGGGGGTTTCTGGGTGCTATTGCACTAAGCAGGGATAAGTGGGGTTTCTGGGGCTATGTACTAAGCAGGGGATAAGTGGGGTTTCGGTGGTGCTATGTACTAAGCAGGGATAAGTGGGAGTTTCGGAGATATGCTACTTAGCAGGGATAGTGGGGTTTCTGGGTGATGCTATGCACTTAAGCAGGGATTTAAGGTGGGGGTCTGGGTGCTATGCACAACAGGGATAAGTGGGGTTTCGGGGGCTATGCACTAAGCAGGGTAAAGTGGGGTTTTTTCTGGGGGCATGCACTAAGCAGGGAATAAGTGGGTTTCTGGAGGTGATGAATAAGCAGGGGATAAGTGGGGTTTCTGGGGCGTTATGCACTAGGCAGGGAATAAGTGGGGTTTTCTGGGGGCTTGCACTAAGCAGGGATAAGTGGGTTTGGGTGCTATGCACTAAGCAGGGGATATATTAAGTGGGGTTTCTGGGTGCTATGCCACTAAGGCAGGGATAAGTGGCGGTTTTGGGGCGGGGGGGGGCCTATGCACTAAGCAGGGGATAAGTGGGGTTTCTGGGTGCTATGCACTAACGCAGGGATGGGATAAGGAGGGTTTCTGGGGGCTATGCACTAAGCAGGATAAGGGGGTTTCGGGGGGCTATGCATAAGCAGGGAATAAGGTGGGTTTTCTGGGTGCTTGCACTAAGCAGGGATAAGTGGGGTTATGGGGGTGCTATGCATAAGAAGGGGGATAAGTGGGTTTCTGGGGGCTTCCACTAAGAGGGATAAAAAAAAAGAAAAAAAAAAAAGGGGGTTTTGGGTGTTATGGCACTAAGCAGTGATAAGTGGGGTTTCTGGGTGGCTATGCCACTAAGCTAGGATAAGTGGGGTTTCTGGGGGCTATGTACTAAGCAGTGATAAGTTGGGGTTCTGGGTGCATTTACCTAAGCACGGATAAGTGGGTGTTTCTGGGAGCTATGCAAAGGCACTAAGCAGGGATAAGTGGGGTTTATGGGTGCTATGAACGTAAGCAGGGATAATAAGTGGGGGTTTCTGGGTGCTATGCATAAGCAGGGATAAGTGGGGTTTCTGGGTTGGTTGCACTAAGCAGGGCTAAGTGGGGTTTCGGGGGCTATGCACGAAGCCGGGATAAGTGGGGTTTGGTGGCTTGCAATAAGCAGGGATAAGTGGGGGTTTCTGGGGGGCTATGCACTAACAGGATAAGGGGTTTTTCGGGTGCTTGCCTAACAGGGATAAGTGGGGTTTTCTGGGTGATAGCACTAAGCAGGGATTAAGTTGGGGGGCGGGGGCTATGCACTAAGCTAGGGATAAGTGGGGTTTCTGGTGTATGCAATAAGAGGGATAAGTGGGGTTTCTGGGTGCTATGCACCCTAAGCCGGGGATAAGTGGGGTTTCTGGGGGCTATGCCTAAGCCAGGGATAAGTGGGGTTTCTGGGTGCTAATGTTACTAAGCAGGGATAAGTGGGTTTCTGGGGTGCTATGCACTAAGCAGGGATATAAGTGGGGTTTCTGGGGCTATGACTAAGCAGGGATAAGTGTGTGGGTTCTGGGGCTATGCACTAAGCAGGGATAAGTGGGGTTTCTGGGCCTTGCACTAAGCGGGATGTATATAAGTGGGTTTCTGGGGCTATGCACTAAGCAGGGATAAGTGGGGTTTCTGGGTGCTATGCACTAAGCAGTGAAAGTGGGTCGTTTTTCTGGGGCTATGCACTAAGCGGGATAAGTGGGTGGTTTCTGGGTGCATGGCACTAAGCAGGGAAAGTGGGGTTTCTGGGCGCTAGGCACTAACGCAGGGAATAAGGGGGTTCTGGGTGCATATGCAATAAGCAGGGATAAGTGGGGTTTTATGGGTGCTATGAACTAAGCAGGGAGAAGTGGGGTTTATGGGGGCTATGCACTAAGCATGGATATAAGTGGGGTTTGGTTGCTATGCACTAAGCAGGGATAAGTGGGGTTTCTGGGGGGCTAGGCACTAAGCAGGAAGAAGTGGGGTTCGGGTTGCTATGCAATAAGCAGGTGATAAGGGGGCTTTTTGGTGCAGGCACTACGCAGGGATACGTGGGTTTTGGGGCTAATGGCACTAAGAGGGTATAAGTGGGGTTTCTGGGGGGTGTATGACAATAAGCAGGGATACAGTGGGTGTTTTGGGGCTATGCACTTAAGCAGGATAAGTGGGGTTTCTGGGGGGGGGGCTATGCCAAGCAGTGTAAGTGGGGTGGTTTTCTGGGGGCTATGCACTAAAGGGAGAAGTGGTTTCTGGGAGCTACGGCACTAAGCAGTGGTTAAAGGGGGTTTCGGGTGTTTTATGCACTAAGCAGGGATAAGTGGGGTTTCGGGGGTGCTAGACTAAGCAGGGGATAATAAGTGGGGTTTCGGGGGCTATGTAACTAAGCAGTGATAAGGGGGGTTCGGGTGCTATGTACAACAGGGATAAGTGCGAGGGTTTCGGGGAGCTATGCACTAAGCAGGGGATAAGGAGTTTCGGGGGGGCTATGCTGCACTAAGCAAGGGATAAGGGGGGTTTCTGGGGGTGAGCACTAAGGGGGATAAGGTGGGGTTTCTCGGGGCTATGCACTAAGCGGGATAAGTGGGGTTTTCTGGGGGCTATGCACTAAGCAGGGATAAAGTGGGGTTTCTGGGTGCTATGAACTAAGCGGGATAAGTGGGGGTTCTGCGGTGCTATGCATAAGCAGGGATACGGGGGCTTTCGCGGTTGCTATGCACTAGCAGGGATACTAAGTGGGGTTTTCTGGGGCTGCACCTAAGCAGGGAATAAGTGGGTTCTGGGTGCTATGCATAAGCAGGGATAAGTGGGGGTTCTGGGTGCTATGCATAGGGCAGGGATAAGTGGGGTTTCTGGGGGCTATGCATAAGAGAGGGATAAGTGGGGTTCTGGGGGGCTATTGCACTAAGCAGTGGATAAGTGGGTTTTCTGGGTGCTTTGCACTAAGCAGGGAATAAGTGGGGTTTCTGGGTGCTATGCCCTAGCGCAGGATAAGTGGGGTTTCGGGGTGCTATTGCACTAAGCAGGGATAAGTGGGGTTTCTGGGGCTATGCACTAAGCAGGGGATAATTGGGGTTCTGGGAGCCTATGCACTAAGCAGGGGGGATATAAGTGGGGTTTCGGGGGGCATGCACTAAGCAGGATAAGTGGGGTTTTCTGGGGGGTAGCACAGGCAGGCTAAGTGGGGTTTCTGGGCGGCGAGCAACTACGACGGCAGGTTAAGTGGGTTTTCTGGGGGCTAGCCACGAAGCAAGGGAATAAGTGGGGTTTCTAAGTGCTATGCGATAAGTGGGTTTCTGGGGGGCTATGAACTAAGCAAGGATAAGTGGGGTTTCTGGGGGCTTGCACTACTCCGGATAAGTGGGGTTTCTGGTGTGCTATGCCACTAAGCAGGGGATTAAGTGGGGTTTTGGGTGCAGCATAAGCAGGATATATAAGTGGGGTTCTGTGGGGGCCTATCAGCTAAAGCAGGGAATAAGGGGGTTCTTTCTGGGGGCTGTGCACTAAGCAGGGATAAAGTGGGTTTCTGGGGGCTATGCACTAAGCAGGATAAGTGGGGTTTCTGGGTGCAATGCATAAGCAGGGATAAGTGGGGGTTGCTGGGTTGGCTATGCACTAAGCAGGGATAAGGGGGTTTCTGGGGGCTTGCACAAGCAGTGATAAGTGGGGGTTTCGGGGGATATCACTAAGCAGGGATGGGAGAAAGTGGGGTTTTCTGGGGGCGATGCACTAACAGGGATAGTGGGGGTTTTCTGGGGGGTTGTATTGCACTAAGCAGGGCTAATGAAGGGGGTTCTGGTTTTGGGTGCTATGCACTTAAGCAGGGATAAGTGGGGTTTCTGGGGCGGCTATTTACCACTAAGCAGGGATAAGTGGGGTTCTGGGTGTATGCACTAGCAGGGATAAGTGGGGGTTCTGGGTGTGATGCACTAATGCAGTGATAAGTGGGGTATGGGGGATATTGCACTAAGCAGGGATAAGGGGGTCTGGGGGCGATTGCACTAAGCAGGGTAAGTGGGGTTTTCGGGCATGCACTAAGCAAGGGATAAGTGGGGTTTCTGGGTGCTATGCCATAAGCAGGGTAAGTGGGTTTCTGGGGCTCTATGCAATAGCAGGGATAAGTGGGGTTTAGGGGGGCTATTGCACTAAGGCAGGATAAGTGGGGTTTCTGGGTGCTATGCAAAAGGCAGGGATATAAGTGGGGGTTTCTGGGGGGGGTATGCAACGAAGCAGGATATAAGTGGGGTTTCTGGTGCTATGCACGTAACGCAGGGAATAAGTGGGGGTTCTGGTGGTGTTTTCTATGCCACCAAAGCAGGGAATATAGTGGGGTTCGGGGTGCTATGAACTAAGCTAGGGATAATGGGGTTTCTGGGGGCTATGGCGACCTAGCAGGATAAGGGGGTTTCGGGGGGGGGCTATGCACTAGCAGGGATAAGTGGGGTTTCTGGGTGCTATGCACAAGCAGGATAAGTGGGGTTTTCTGGGGGCATGCCACTAAGCAGGGATAAGTTGGGTTTCTGGGGGTGCTATGACTCAGCAGGGATAAGTGGAGGTTTCTGGGTGCTATGCATAAAGCCGGGGTAAGTGGGGTTTTGGGGGGCTATGCACTAAGAGGATAGGAATAAGTGGGGTTTCTGGGGCTATGCATAAATCAGGATAAGTTGGGGTTTCTGGGGGCTATGCCACTAAGCAGGGATTCTAAGTGGGGGGTCTTCTGGGTGTGCTCTGCACTAGCAGGGGAATAAGTGGGGGTTTCTGGGGGCATGCAATAAGCAGGGGATATAAGTGGGGTTCTGGGTGCTATGCACTAAGCAGGGATAAGTGTGGCGGTGTCTGGGGGCTATGCACTAAGAAGGATAAAAGGGGGTTTGGGTGCTAGCACTAAGCAGATAAGTGGGGTTTTGGGTGATGCACTAAGCAGGGATAAGTGGGGTTTCTGGGGGCAGCACTTAGATGGGGATATAAATGTGGGGTTTCTGGGTGCTATGCACTAAGCAGGATAAGTGGGGGTTTCTGGTGCTATGCACTTAAGCAGGGATAAGTGGGGGTTTCTGGGGGCTATGCACCTAAGCAGGGAGATACGGGGTTTCTGGGGGCTCTGCACTAAGCGGGATAAGTGGGGTTTCTGGGGCTATTGCACTAAAGCAGGGACTAAGTGGGGGTTTCTGGGGGAATGCACTAAGCAGGGATAAGTTGGGTTTGTGGGTGCTATGCACTAGCAGGGATTAAGGTGGGGTTATGGCGGGCTAGCACACTAAGCAGGGATAAGTGGGGGTTCTGGGGTGCTATTGCACTAAGGCAGGGATAAAGTGCGGGTTCTGGGGCTATGCACTAAGGCAGGATAAGTGGGTTTTCTGGGGGCATGCACTAAGCAGGGATAAGTGGGGTTTGCTGGGTTGCTGTGCAATACAGCAGGGATAAGTGGGGGTTTATGGGGGCTATGCTCTATAGCAGTGATAAGGTTGGGGGTTCTGCGGGCTATGCAATAAGCAGGGATAAGTGCGGTTTCTGGGGGTGATGCCACTAAGGAAAGGGACTAAGGGGGTTTCTGGGGGGGATGCGCACTAAGCAGGCTAAGTGGGTTTTCTGGGGGCTATGCACTAAGCAGGGATAGTGGGGTTTCTGGGTGCTATGCCACTAAGCAGTGATAAGTGCGGGTTTTCTTGGGGGGCTATGCACTAAGCAGGGATAAGTGGGTTTATGGGGGCTAGGCACTAAGCAGGAATAAGTGGGGTTTCTGGGGCTATGCACTAAAAGGGATAAGTGGGGGTTTGGGGTGCTTGCACTAAGCAGGGATAAGGGGGTTTCGGGGCTATGCTCTCTAAGCAGTGAATAAGTGGGGGTTCTGCGGGCTGCACAAGCAGGGATAAGTGGGTTTTCTGGGGGTGACGCAAAGCAGGGAGATAAGTGGGGTTTTGGGGGGTGAGCACCTAAGCAGGGAATAAGGGGGTTTTCTGGGGGCTATGCACTAGCAGGGTAAGTGGGGTTTCTGGGTTGCTATGCACTAAGCAGTGTGATAAGTGAGGTTTCTGGGGGCTATGCACTAAAGCAGGGATAATAAGTGCGGTTTTTCTGGGGGGCTAATGCAAAAGCAGGGAAAGTGGGGTTTTTGGGTGCTAATGCCCACTAAGCAGGGATAAGTGGGGTTTATGGGGGCTCTATGGCACTAAGCAGGGATTAAGTGGGGTTGTTTGGGGGGATATGCATAAGCAGGGATAGTGGTGTGGTTTCGGGGGGTATGCATAAGCAGGGATAAGATGGGGTTCTGGGGGTATCACTAAGCAGTGAGCAGAAGTGGGGTTTCATGGGGGTGATGATGAGGGTGATGCACTAAGCAGGGATAAGTGGGTTTTTCGGGGGGCATGCATACTAAAGCAGGGATAAGTGGGGTTTATGGGGGCTATGCATAAGCAGGGATAAGTGGGGTTTCTGGGGGCTATGCACTAAGCAGGGATAAGTGGGGTTTCTGGGTGTCTATGCATCTAAGCAGTGATAAGTGGGGCTGGGGGCTATGCACCAATAGGGAGAAGGGGGGTTTCTGGGGGCGATCACTAAGCAGGGATTAAGTGGGTTTGGGGGCTATGCAACTAAAGCAGGATAAGTGGGGTTTTCTGGGGGTGATGGCAATAAGCAGGGTAAGGGGGTTTCTGCGGGGCTATGCCCACTAAGCAGGGGATAATGGGGTTTCTGGGAGCTATGCACTAGCAGGGATAAGTGGGGTTTCGGGTTGCTTGCATAAAGCAGGGATACGTGGGTTTTCTGGGGGGGCTATGCACAAAGCAGTGATAAGGGTGTTTTGGGGGTCGGCACTAAGCAGGGCATATAAGTGGGGTTTCTGGGGGGTGATGCGACCAAGCAGATACGTGGGGTTTTCTGGGGTGCTAGGCACTAAGCAGGGAAAGTGGGGTTTCTGGGAGCTAATATGCAATAAGCAGGCGATAAGTGGGATTCGGGGCTAGTGCACTAAGCAGGGATAAGTGGGGTTTCTTGGGGGCTATGCACAAGCAGGGCTAAGTGGGTTTTCTGGGAGCTAGCACTCTAAGCAGGGATAAGTGGGATTTCTGGGGGCTCTGCCCTAAAGCAGGGATAAGTGGGTTTTCTGGGAGCTTGCACTAAGCAGGGATAAGGGGGTTATGGGGGCTAGGCTAGCACTAAGCAGGATATGTGGGTGTTTCTGGGTTGCTATGCACTAAGCAGGGATAAGTGAGGGTTCTTGGAGCATGCACTAAGCAGAGAATAAGTGGGGTTCGGGGGGCTATGCACTAGCAGGGAAAGTGGGTTTCTGGGGGTGAGTGATGCACTAACGGATAAGTGGGGTTTCTGGGTGGCTATGACTTAAGCAGGGATAAGTGGGTTTAATGGGGGCTATGCCACTAAGAGGGATTAAAGTGGGGTTCGGGTGGCTATACCATTACGCAGGGATAAGTGGGGTTCTGGGGGGCTATGCACCACAAAGCAGGGAAAGTGGGTTTCGGGTGCCTATGCACTAAGCAGTGATAAGTGGGGTTTTTGGGTGCTATGCACTAAGCAGGGATAAGTGGGTTCTGAGGGCTATGCACTAAGCAGGATAAGTGGGGTTTATGGGGGCTATGCACTAAGCAAGGGATTAAGTGGGGTTTCTGGGAGTATGACTAAGCATGGGATAAGTGGGTTCTGGGGGTGTATTGCACTAAGCAGGGATAAGTGGGGTTTTGGGTGCTATGCCAAATAAGCAGTGGAAAGATAAGTGGGGTTTCTGGGGGCTATGAACTAGCAGGGAAAGTGGGGTTTCTGGGGGGGTATGCACTAAGCAGATAAGTGGGGTTCTGGGAGCTTGCATTTAGCAGGGGGATAAGATGGGGTTTTGGGGCTATGAAATCAGGCAGTGATAAGTGGGGTTCTGGGGGTGATGCACTAGCAGGATAAGTGGGGTGTTCTGGGGGCTATGCACTAAGCAGTGATAAGTGGGGGTTCTGGGGGCTATGCCACTAAGCAGGGATAAGTGGGGTTTCTGGGGTGCTATGCACTACTAAGCAGGGATAAGTGGGTTTCCGTGGGTGATTGCACTGATGCAGACTAGCAGGGATAAGGGGGGGTGTCGGGAGTAGTGCTAGGCACTAAGCAGGGATAGCGTGGGTTTTCTGGGGGATATGCATAAGCAGGAAAGTGGGTGAAAGTGGGGGGTTTTCTGGGGGGCTATGCACTAGCAGGGAAAGGGGGTTGTCTGGGGGGCTCTATGCACTAAGCAGGATACGTGGGGTTTTTCTGGGTGCTAGCACTAAGCAGGATAGTGATAAGTGGGGTTCTGAGTGCTATGCACTAGCCAGGGATAAGGGGGGTTCTGGGTTGCTATGCACAAGCAGGATAAGTGGGGGTTTCTGGGGGTATGCACTAAGCAGTGATAAGTGGGTTTTCGCGGTGCTCTGCACTAGCGGGATAAGTGGGGTTTTTGGGGGCTATGCACTAAGAAGGGATAAGTGGGTTTTCTGGGGGCATGCACTAAGCAGGGATAGGGGAGTTTCTGGGCAGGGCTATGCCTGAAGCCGGGATAAGGGGGTTTCTGGGTGCTTATTATGCAACTAAGCAGGGATAAAAGTGGGGTCTCTGGGGGCTATGCACTAAGCATGTGATAAGTGGGGTTTCTGGGTGCTATCATAAGCAGGGATATGTGGGTTTTCTGGGGGCTATGCACGAAGCAGAGTAGTGATAAGTTGGGGTTGGGGGGGCTATGCACTAAGCAGGGCTAACGGGGGGTTTCTGGGGCTATCGTACAAGCAGTGAGAAGTGGTTCTGGGGCTAGCACTAAGCAGGGAATAGTGGGTTTCTGGGGGCTGTGCACTTAAGCGGGATAAGTGGGGTCTCTGTGGGCTAGGGGCTAATATGCACTAAAGCAGAAGTGATAAGTGGGGTTTGTGGGGCGATATGCACTAAGCCAGGATAAGTGGTTCTGGGGGCTATGCACTAAGCAGTTTGATAAGGGGGTTTATGGGTGCAGATGCACGAAGCAGGGAGACGTGGGTTTCTGGGGCTATGCACTAAGCAGGGAAAAGTGGGGTGGTTTCTAGGGGCTTGCACTAAGCCGGGATAAGTGGGGTTTTGGGTGCTATGCACTAAAGCAGTGATAAGTGGGGGTGTCGGGGTTGCTATGCACTAAGAGGGATAAGTGGGTTTCTGGGTGCATGTATAAGCATTGATAATGGGTTCGGTGCTAGGCACTAAGCAGTGATTAAGTGGGTTCGGGGGACTATGCACGAAGCAGGGAGAAGGGGGTTTCTGGGGGTGATGCACTAAGCAGGATAAGTGGGTTTCTGGGTGCTGTGTGAACTAAGCAGGGATTACGTGGGGGTTTCTGGGTGGGTGAACTAAGCAGGGATAGTGGGGTTTCTGGGGCTCGGCACAAAGAAGGGATAAGTGGGGGTTTCTGGGTGCTATGCATAAGCAGGGAAGGGATAAGTGGGGTTTCTGGGGGCTGTGCACTAAGCAGTGATATGGGGGGTTTCTGGGTGATATGCACTAAGCAGGGATAAGGGGTTTTCTGGGGGCTATGCACTAAGCAGGGATAAGTGGGGTTTAGGGGTGATGCACTAAGAGGGATAATAAGTGGGGTTCGGGTGTAGCACTAAGCAGGGGGATTCGTGGGGTTTCTGGGGGGGGGGGGGGGATTGCACTCTAAGAGGGATAAAGTGGGTTTCTGGGTGCTCTGCACTAAGCAGGATAAGTGGGGTATCTGGGTGCTATTGCACTAAGCAGGGATAAGTGGCTTTCTGGGGGCTATGCACTAACAGGGATAAGTGGGGTTTCTTGGGAGGCTATGCACTAAGGGATAAGTGGGGTTTCTGGGGGGGGCTAGCACAAAGCAGCGATAAGGGGGGTCTGGGGCTATATGCCACTAAGCAGGGATAAGGGGTTTCTGGGTGCTATGCACAAAGCAGCGAGAAGTGTGGTTTTCTGGGGCTAGGCAATAAGCAGGGATGGGGATAAGAGGGGTGGGTTTCTGGGGCAGGCACTAAGCAGGGGATACGTGGGGTTTATGTGGTTGTGATTCACTAAGCAGGAATAAGTGGGGTGTTCGAGGGTGCTATGCACTAAGCAGGGAATAAGTTGGGTTTCTGGGGGGCTATGACACTAAGCAGGGATAAGTGGGGTTTCGGGTGCTAGCACTAAGGCAGGGGATAAGTGGGGTTCTGGGGGCTATGAACAAAAAGCAGGGATAGTGGGGTTTCTGGGTGCTATGCACTAAAGCAGTGTAAGTGGGGGGTTCTGGGTGTATGCACTAAGCAGGATAAAGTGGGAAGTTTTCTGGAGGGCTATGCACTGAGCAGGGATAGTGGGGGTTCTGGGGCGATGCACTAAGCAGGGATAAGTGGGGTTTCTGGGAGCTATGCACAAGCAGGGATAAGTGTGGAGGGTTCTGGGGTGATGCACTAAGCAGGGATAAGTGGGGGTGTCTGGGTGATGCACTAAGCCGGATAAGTGGGGGTTTGGGGGGATCTATGCACTCAGCAGGAGAAGTGGGGTTTCTGGGGGGCTATGCACTAAGCCAGGGATAAGTGCGGGGTTTCTGGGAGCTATGCACCTAAGCAGGGATAAGTGGGGTTTCTGGGTTGCTATGCACTAAGCAGTGAGTAGTGGGTTCTGGGGGGGAGCACTAAAGCAGGGATAAAGTGGGTTTTTCTGGGGGCTAGGCATAAGCAGTGATAGTGGTTGGTTTGCTGGGGCGGCTATGCACTAAGCAGGGATAAGTGGGCGGTTTCTGGGGGGCTATGGCATAAGCAGGGGATAAGTGGGGTTTCTGGGGGGCTATGCACGAAAGCTAGGATAAGTGGGTTCGTGGGTGATGCCTTGATGCAACTAAGCAGGGATACGTGGGTTTTCTGGGGGCTATGCACTAAGAAGGGATAAGTGGGGTTTTCTGGGGGGGCTAGTGCACTAAGCGGATTAAGTGGGGTGTCTGGGGGCTTGCACCTAAGCAGGGTACGCTATTTGGTTTCGGGGTGCCATCAAAATAAGCAGGGATAAGTGGGGTTTATGGGGGCTATGCACTAAGCAGTGATAAGTGGTTTTCTGGGTGCTATGCACTAAGCAGGGATTAAGTGGGGTTGCTGGGTGCTATGCCACTAAGCAGGGATAAGTGGGTTTGGGGCTATGGCACTTAAGCAGGATAAGTGGGGTTTTGGGGGCTATGCACTAACAGGGAAGGAAAGTGGGTTTCTGGGGGCGTGCATGAAGCAGGGGATAAGTGGGGTCTCTGGGGGGGGCGAGGCACTAAGACAGGGATAATGGGGTTATGGGTGCTTGCACTAAGCAGGGATAAGTGGGGGTTATGGGTGCATGACACTAAGAGGGATATGTGGGTTTGGGGGCTATGCACTTAATCAGTGATAAGTGGGTTTATGGGGGCTATGCACTCTAAGCAGGGATAAGTGGGTGTCTGGGGCTCTATGCACTAAGCAGTGATAAGTGGGTTTTGGTGCTATGCACCTAAGCAGGGATAAGTGGGGTTTCTGGGGGGGTGTGTGATGCACTAAGCAGTGATAAGTGGGGTTTCTGGGTGATGCACTAAGCAAGGATAAGTGGGGGTTTTCTGGGGTAGCACTAAGCAGGGATAAGTGGGGGCTTCTGGGGGTATGTCGGGCACATATGCAACTAAGCAGGGATAAGGGGTCTCTGGGGCTATGCACTAAGCAGTGATAAGTGGGGGTTCTGGGGGGGCTAGCACTAAGCAGGGATAAGTGGGTGTCTGGGGGCTGCACTAAGCAGGGATAAGTGGGGTTTCTGGGGCTATGCACCAAAGCAGGGATAAGGGGGGTTTCTGGGGGCTATTGCACTAAGCAGTGATAAGTGGGTTTGGGGTGCTATTGCAACTAACCGGGATAAGTGGGGGTTCGGGGGTTTGATGTTACTAAGCAGGATAAGTGGGGTTTCTGGGTGCTAGCCTAAGCAGTGATAAGTTGTGTTCTGGGGCTATGCCACTAAGCAGGGTAAGTGGGGTTTATGGGGGGTGATGCACTAAGCAGGGATAAGTGGGGTTCTGGGTGCTGTGCACTAAGCAAGGGATAAGTGGGGTTTCTGGTACTGTGCCACTAAGCATGGATAAGTGGGGTTCTAGGTGCTATGCACAAAGAGGGATAAGTGGGGTTTTCTGGGTGTTGCTATGCACTAAGCAGGGATAAGTTGGGGTTTCTGGGGGCTATGCATAACAGTGGATAAGTGGGTTTCTGGGGGCTATGCACTAAAGCAGGGATAGTGGGGTTTATGGGGCTATGCACTAAGCAGGGATATGTGGGTTTCTGTGGCTAGACACTACGCAGGGATAAGTGGGTTTTTCTGGGGCTATGCACTAAGCAGGAGAAGTGGGGTTTCTGGGGGTGATGCAATAAAGCAGGAAAAGTGGGGTTCTGGTGCTTGCATAAGCAGGGCTAAGTGGGGTTTCTGGGGGCTAGCACTAAGCAGGGGATTAAGTGGGGTTTTGGAGTGCTCTGCACTAAGAGGGAATAAGTGGGTATCTGGGTGCTATGACAGCACAGGGGATAAGGGGTTTCTGGGTGCTATGCACTAAGCAGGGTACGTGGGGTTTTGGGGCTATGCACTAAGCAGGGATAAGTGGGTTTCTGGGGGGCTATGCACTAAGCAGGGTAAGTGGGTTTCTGGGGGTGATGCAAAGCAGGGATACGTGGGTTTTCTGGGGCTATTGCCAAGCAGGGATAGTGGGTTTTGGGGGCTACACTAAAGCAGGGATAGAAGTGGGGTTTCTGGGGGCTAGACCAACTAAGCCGTGTAAGTGGGGTTACGGGGTATGCACTAAGCAGGATAGGGGGGGGTCTGGGTGTTCTGACACTAGCAGGGATAAGGGGGTTTGGGGGCTACTGCCATAAGCAGTGATAAGCGGGGGTTTCTGGGGGCTATGCAATAAGCAGGGAGTATAAGTGGGTTTCTGGGGTCTTATGACACTAAGCAGGGATAAGTGGGGTTTGGGGATATGCCACATAGCAGGGATTAGTGGGGGGTCTGGGTGCTATGCACTAAGCAGGGATAAGTGGGGTTCTGGGGGGCTATGCAATAAGCAGGGAAAGGGGGTTATGGGGGCTATGCAATAAGCAGGGAATAAGTGGGGGTTTCTGGGGGCTATGCACTAAGCAGGGATAAGTGGGGTTTCCTGGGTCATGCACTAGCAGTGATAAGTGGGGTTTCTGGGTGCATGACACTAAGCAGGGATTATAAGTGGGTTTCTGGGGGGATGCATCAAGCAGTGTACGTGGGGTTATGGGTGCTATGCCACTAAGCAGGGATTATAAAGTGGGGTTTCTGGGGGCTATGCACTAAGCAGGGCATAAGTCGGGGTTTCTGGGTGCTATGCACTAAGCAGGGATTAAGTGGGGGTTATGGGGGCTATGCCACTAAGCAGGGATAAGTGGGGTTCTAAGTGCTTGCACTAAGCCAGGGATAAGTGGGGTTCGGGTGCTATGCACTAAGCAGGGATAAGTGGCGGTTTCTGGGTGCTAGTGCATAAGCAGGGATAAGGGGTTATGGGGGCTATGCACTAAGCAGGATAAGTGGGGGTTCTGGGTGCTATGCACAAGCAGGGATTAAGTGGGGTTGTCGGGGGCTATGCACTAAGCAGGGATAAGTGGGGTTTCTGGGGGGAATGCCACTAAGGCAGGAGATAAGTGGTTCTGGGTGATGAACTAAGCAGGGATACGTGGGTTTCTGGGGGCTATGCACTAAGCAGGGATAAGGGGTTGTTCTGGGGGCTAGTCCTACTAAGCAGGGATAAGTGGCGGTTTCTGGGGGCTATTGCACCTAAGCAGGTAAGTGGGGTTCGGGGTCTATGCACTAAGCAGGATAAGTGGGGTTTCGGGTGGATGCATAAGCAGGGATAGTGGGTTTTCTGGGGGGGCTATGCAATAAGGCAGGGATAAGTGGGGTTTCTGGGGGCGAATGCACACTAACGCAGTGTAAGTGGGGTTTCTTCTGGGTATGCTATGCCACTAAGGCAGGGATAAGCTGGGGTTTTTCCCAGGGGGGGGGTTTTATGCAATAAAAGCAGGGAATAAGTGGGGTTTCTGGGGGCTATCGCACGAAAGCAGGATAAGTGGGTTCTGGGGCGATGCACTAAGCAGTGATAAGTGGGGTTTCTGGGGGCTAGCACTAAGCAGGAGATAGTGGGTTTCTGCGGTCTATGCACTAAGCAGGGGGATAAGTGGGTTTATGGATCTATGCACTAAAGCAGTGATACGTGGGGTTTCGTGGTGCTATGCACTAAGCAGGGATAAGTGGGTTTCTGGGGGATGATGCACTAAGCAGTGATACGTGGGGTTATGGGTGCTATGCCACTAAAGCAGGGATAAGGGGGTTTCTGGGGGTGCTATGCACAAGCTGAGGGATAAGTGGGGTTTCTGGGTGCTATGCACTAAGCAGGGAATTAAGTGGGGTTATATGGGGGCTATGCATCAAAGCAGGGAATTAAGTGGGGTTTCTACGTGCTTGCCTAAAGCAGGGATAAGTGGGGTTTCTGGGGCTATGCACGAAGCAGGGATGATTACGTGGGGGTTCTGGGCGGCTATGCCACTAGCAGTGATAAGTGGGGTTTCTGGGGGCTATGGGGGCTGATGACTAAGCAGGGAGAAGTGGGTTTCCTGTGCGGAAGCATGAACTACTAAGGAGCCAGGGGCGTGACTCAGATTACCTGTACCTACCTTTCAACTCAGGGAGAGCGGGGCGGAGTGCGGGGGGGGTGCACCCCGGGGGGGGGGCCTCCCAGCAGAAGAGGGCCGAGCGGTGACCACCGAGAACCGCCGGGACGCGGACCTGACGGCCCCGGGAGTCGCGGCCCGGGAGCGGGGGGTCGGGGGTGGGGGCGGAGGGTGCTGCGCAGGCAGGGGTGGGAGGGGGCGGGCAGTCCGGCCGTGCGAGCGATGGGTAGACCACCCGGGCCGTGTGGGCGCTGACGACGGCGGGGTGTGCCGGCGGGGGCTGGGGGGGAGTGCGGGGCGTCGCGGGGGGGGGGGGGGGGGAGACGCATGCGGCAGGTGTGGACCGGAACGACCGAGGGCCGACGCGGTGGCGAGCCCGCCGTCCTGGCAATCTTGGGGCGGGCGGGGGCGAGGCGCTGGGGCTGGGGGCAGATTGGGGGGGGGGCGCGGGGGGGTCGGAGGGGCTGGGGAGAGGCCGGGCGGGATGTCTTGACCGGCGGTGATGGAGACCCCGGGGCGGAAGTACGATCGGCGGGGGGGGGGCCGCGGCATATTTATCCCGTATTTGGAGTGCGAGTCGTACCCATCTGATTGCGGGGGGGTGGGGGGGGCGAGGGCTGGGGAGCGGGGAGGGGTGTGGCGGCGGGGGGCGGATTTTGTAGGCGACGTGGGGTGGGCGTATTCTACATTGGTGGGGGGGGGGGGGGGTGGGGGAGGGCGGCGGGCCCGGGGGGGGGGGGGGCGCGGGGGGGGGGGGTGGGTGGGGGATTGGTGGGATAGGGGGGCGTGGGCTGGGGGGTGGGGTGGGGGGGGGCGGGGGGGGCGGGGGGGGGGGGGGGCCGGATAGGAGGGGGGGGGGGATAAGTGGGTGGTTTTCCTGGGGCGCGGCTATGCACTAGGCAGGGAAAGTGGGGTTTCGGGGGGCTATGCAATAAGCTGATGAAGATGGGGTTTCTGGCGGGGGCTATGCACAAACAGCAGGGATAAGTGGGGTTTTGGGGGCATGCACTAAGCAGGGATAAGCTGGGGTTTTCTGGGGGTATGCACTCAAGCAGGGATAAGTCGGATAGTGGGGTTTCCGGGGGCTATGCACAAAGGCAGGGATACGGGCTTTTAAGTGATGATACCATGCATTTTATAGGGTGTATTGCCTGTGTGAAGATTCAGAGACAACGAGAATGCTGCTAACAGTGCAGATAGTCGTGGAGACCGCGGTTATACATGGCATTTATCCGCATAAAAGCAACTTATCACGCTAGATCAGAACCCCTCAGGAACTTGTGAAATTGTGTGAGTAGGGAAGCCAACCGCCACTACCTGTCCTGCCGGGAACTCCATACAACCTAACACTCCCACCCACCTGTGCCTGCAGGAACTCCTAGGCCTAAACCTCCACCACCTGTCCTGAGGCAACTCCTAAACCCACACTCCTAACCCTAAACCTCCACCATCCTGTCACTGAGGAAACTCCTAAACCCAAATGTCTCACAACTCCTATCCTCTAACCCCCACACTGTCCGCAGGAACTCCCTAACCCTAACATCCACACCTGCCTGCAGGAACTCCTATACCCTAACCTCCCAACCACCTGTCCTGCAGGAACTCTAACCCTAGACCTCCACCCCTGTCCTGAGGAACTCCTAACCTAACTCCACCCCTGTCCGCAGGGAATCTAACCCTAACCCACCACTGTCCTGCAGGAACTCCGAACACTAACCTCCACCTCTGTCCTGCAGGAACTCCTAACCATAACCCCCACACTTCCTAACCCAACCGCCACACACCGGTCCGCACAGGAAACTCTAACCCTAACCTCCCCCACTCCTAACCATACTCCCACACTCATAACCCTACCTCCCAACACCCCTGTCCTGCAGGCACTCCGAACCCTAACCCCCCCACTCCAACCCTACCTCCACCACCTGTTCCTGCAGGGGAACTCCTAATCCTAACCTCCACCACAGGTCCTGAAGGGGAAATACGAAACCTAACTCCCACACTCCTAACCCTAACCTCCCACACTCCTAACCCTAAACCTCCCACACTCCTAAACCTAACCTTACCACCTGTCCCTAGCAGGAAATCATAACCCTAACCCGCCCACACTCCAAACATCTCACCACACCGTAACTACGAACCGCCCCCACCTGTCCGCAGAAAGTAAACGCCGAACACTAATCGTCCCCACACGCCGAACCCTAACCCGTAACCTCCACAGGCCGGCAGGAAAAAGCGAACCGGAAACTGCACAAACGCCGAACCCGAACCGCCCACACGCCGAAACCATAACTGCACACCTGCCCTGCAGGCAGGAAACTCCTAAACCCTAACTGACCAAACACTCCTAACCCTAAACCTCCCACATCCTACCACTAACCTTCGCCACCTGTCTGTAAGGAACTCCTAACCTAACATCCCACACTCAGTAACCCTAACATCACCACCTGTCGGCAGGAACACGAGTGAACGCCAACCAGAATCTCCAACACTCCTAACCCTAACTCCACCACCGGTCCTGCAGGAAACTCCTAACCCGAATATCCCTCACTCCATTAACCTAACCTCAACCACGGTTCCTGCAGGAATCCTAACCCTAACCTCCCACACTCCCTACCAAACCTCCACACCTGTCCTGCAGGTGTGAATTTCTAACCCGACAATCCCACAGCTCCTAACCCTATAACTCCACAACCTGTCCTGCAGAAACTCCTTATAACCCTACCCGGTCCACCCAATGTACTGCAGGAACTCCTAACCCTAACCTCCCACACTCCTAACCTCCACCACCTGTCCTGCAGGAACTCCTAACCTCCCACACTCCTAACTTCATCCACTTCATCCAGCAGTGGGGAGACACGGGCTGGGGAGGATGGGATGAGGGAACCCCCCCAGTGATCTCCCAGGTCCTGCGGTTACAGCCTCTCTTCTCCACGTCGCTCCCACACATTCCCTCCTCCCATCCTCCCATCTTACTTTGGGTCGTTGTCTTGGTCTTTTACACTCTCTTGGCATCCAGTCCTTTAGCATCTTTGTCCAACGATGGCCATTCCTTCTTGCAATGTTTCCGGCCCACCGCCATTTTAATTTCTTCACCCCGTCTGATGATGTCACAGACTTGTTTGGTTTCGCACCCATTCATTCTTTTTCCTGTCTCTCTGGGTAATACCCAGCATGCATCTCTCCATACTTCTTTGAGTTTTCTGAAGCTTCTGAATTATCTTCTTATTTAGGGTCCAAGTTTCACATCCACACGTGAGCACGGGCAGAATACACGGGTCGAAAACTCGTGTACACTACTGTTTTGGGGGGGACTGACCCATTAACCATGTCACTGCCATTAGTACACTGTGCCCCTAGGACGGACTGACCCATTAACCATGTCACTGCCATTAGTACACTTTGCCCCTAGGAGAGACTAACCCCTTAACCATGTCACTGCCATTAGTACACTTTGCCCCTAGGAGGGACTGACCCCTTAACCATGTCACTGCCATTAGTACACTTTGCCCCTAGGAGAGACTAACCCCTTAACCATGTCACCGCCATTAGTACACTTTGCCCCTAGGAGAGACTGACCCCTTAACCATGTCACTGCCATTAGTACACTTTGCCCCTA
>WSYH01001449.1:100464-122021 GCA_036426205.1 Ascaphus truei
CTGCTGATAATCTCCCCCAGTGATCCCCGTAGTCATTGCGGTACAACAAGCCTCTCTTCTCCACGTCGCTCCCACACATTCCCTCATCCCATCCTCCCCAGCCCGTGTCTCCCCACTGCTGGATGAAGCCTCCCCAGTGATCCCCCAGGTCCTGCGGTTACAGCCTCTTCTCCACGTCTCTCCCACACACTCCCTCATCCCATCCTCTCCAGCCCGTGTCTCCCCACTGCTGGATGAAGCCTCCCCACTGATCTCCCAGGTCCTGCGGTTACAGCCTCTCTTCTCCCCGTCGCTCCCACACATTCCCGTCCTCCCATCTTACTTTGGGTCGTCGTCTTGGTCTTTTAATCTCTTGGAATCCAGTTGAGTTCCATCTTTGTCCAGCGATGGTCATTTCTTCTTGCGATTATGTCCGGCATATATCGAATCCTAAGCAGAGAGTAGGAGTTTGTATTCATCACACGGGGAAATCACTACTTGTACGACTTGGATGGGGCCCGTTGTGTTGTATCCACTGTAAAATCCTGCGTGTTACCTAGGTCTGATTAGTGAGTATCGGCAAAAACAAGATCAGAACAGCCGCTCCTTAAAGAGAGAACTCACCAGCCGAAAAGGAGATAAAGCTTTTTGTTTTGTTTTTTTTAAATTTAAACTACATTAAAAAATACAGCATCCACGAACAAATAAATTGTCCCACGCGTTTCGCGTAAAACGCGCGGGAGGATTCTATAAACAGCGAGTGTGTACGCGTCGGAGACCGGGTGAGGAAGCAGCACCGTGCAGAGATCCAGAGAACGAGACTCGGCTGGAATCTACACGAGTACACACTCGCTGTTTATCATCCGGAATCCTGTAAGCCTCCAATTGTTACCAATGCTGGATAAATGTCTACATTTTACGTTTTGGATTGGTGTCTCTCTTTTGGATTTCTACCTCCTAATTGTTGCTCCTTTGTGAAGGGACATTAGTTACCATCATAGATGTCCTTGGATAATAGTATCTCTGATATTCGGTGATCATTAATATCTAGCTCTATCACTGTGCTCTTATGAGAGCTCTGCCTGTGTATGTGTAATGTTAATTTACTGCACTATGCGAGCATCATATTTCTTCTTTAGGCACTGACGCTCCCCTGATTCTTCTTCTTTTTGGATAAAGTGACTTGCCCAAGGTCCCAAGGAGCCGACATCGAGAATTGAACCAGGTTCCCCTGCCTCACACTCAGTGCCAGTCAGTGTCTTTACTCACTGAGCCGCTCCTTCCCCTGCTTCACACTCAGTGCCAGTCAGTGTCTTTACTCACTGAGCCGCTCCTTCTCCTGCTTCACACTCACTGCCAGTCAGTGTCTTTACTCACTGAGCCGCTCCTTCCCCTGCTTCACACTCAGTGCCAGTCAGTGTCTTTACTCACTGAGCCGCTCCCTCTCCTGCTTCCCACTCAGTGCCAGTCAGTGTCTTTACTCACTGAGCCGCTCCCTCTCCTGCTTCACACCAGCCCGTGTCTCCCCACTGCTGGATGAAGCCTCCCCAGTGATCTCCCAGGTCCTGCGGTTACAGCCTCTCTTCTCCACGTCGCTCCCACACATTCCCTCATCCCATCCTCTCCAGCCCGTGTCTCCCCACTACTGGATGAAGCGTCCCCAGTGATCTCCCAGGTCCTGCGGTTACAGCCTCTCTTCTCCACGTCGCTCCCACACATCTCCTGATCCCATCCTCTCCTCTTTCTTTGTGTCGTTGTCTCGGTCTTTTAACCTCTCGGAATTTATTCACCATACGCTGCGGAATCTCTTCTGGAGAGATCGGATCCATACAAATGATCGGACCTCTGATCTCAGCAAAGGGAAGGCGGCTTCTCCACAGAACAATAATTAGTAGAGAAGAGCAGAACATTGCTGACATTCCCCAATTAACCAACTAATTAACCCTTGCCTTCATCTTCATTTCTCTCTCTTCCCTTTCGTGATTGGCTAACCATTAACAGCTGACTGCGTCCGATTGTTTAATCGGCAGAGAGCACATGTTAAAGCTTTGTAGTAGAGGTTTCAACCACACATTTATATAAGTTATGGCGGGTAAAAAAAAGTCCCAAAAACCCTCCCCCGTATAGCAACTAAAACTTGTGAGCACAAAGCTGTCTCTGAGTAGGATTGCGGGCTCTGCACTTCTGTAACCCATGCTGTGCTGGAAAGCTGTGCAACGCGGCAGGCAGACGCACAGGCTAAGCTTATAGTCCCGGCGACGCCAACGCGTGACGTCATCCGTCGCCATAGCGATTTCTCCCTGTAGTGTAGGAGACACGAGGCGGCGACCAGGGGGCGTGGCCGTGAGCGGTTCGCCCTCATTGGCCGAGCCGCTCACGTGCCCTCTGACATCACGCGTCCGGTTGCCGGAAAAATCAATTTTCATTGACTTCAGACATTTTGGTCGCTGTGTCGCGCACGCTATAGGCGCCCGTAGCAGGGGGTTTGAGCACGGCCTTGTAGAGATCCCACGAAGAGATAACGGGGAAGGGCAGAGTGCAGACCTGAGACGTGTGACTGTGCCGACGCCAAAATTCTTTCCCCCCTCACCCCTTGCTTTGCCGCCGGTTTGCACGTGCAATCCCCAAACGTGTCCTTTCAATGAGGCAGCGCGCGTGGCAGAGTTCTCTTTCGTGCCGATGCGCGATGGCAAATAATGGGGAAACGCGTCGGTAACGATGTATTGGCGTCCCAGCTGCTTGGTGGTGTGACAGAGGGTGCCCCAGCTGTGAGCAATCTGTGCTGGAAAGGGCTTCCTGCTGCCTCCGGAAGGGCACCGTGAAACCCCCTTCCGCTTGCCTGTTACGTTCTTAAAATTGACCGCGGTCTCTTTAGCATTCGTGCGTTTCTGCGTCCTCTGTTCAATAATGCACAGTCCTCCCAAGGCAGGGGGCTCAATTCCGGTCCTCAAGCCCCCCCAAACAGGTCCTGTTTTTTTTTTTTTATTGACAACAAAAAACAGTGACACGTTCTCCAGTGATGTCTACTGCAGGAAAAGCATGGATTCCTGTGCGACTCTGGTGATGGGGTTTCTTCCTGGGTCAGCGTCGTGCCGACCGGGACCGGGGCTTTTATGTACCTTCATTCTCTCAATCCGCCTTTGCCGGTCTTCCTCAGTTAACCGATTTTTTTATTTTATTTATGGCAACGTTTATGTAGAGCCCTTCTCCAGGGCAGAATCCGTTGGTGGGTAAAACCAATGGTGGAGTTATATATGGAGCATTTCCTGGGCGGGCAAGAGAGTCATTAAGATGTCTTTGTGGTGGGCAGGGGGTGGGAACATTATGGGCAAGTTATGGGTTAGATGCAGTGAGAGATTGGTTGATTGGTGGGTAGGGGTGGGAACATTATGGTCGGGTTATGGGTTAGGTGCAGTGAGAGCTTGGTTGGTTGGCAGGGGGTGGGAACATTATGGGTTAGGTGCAGTGAGAGCTTGGTTGGTGGGTAGGGGTGGGAACATTATGGTCGGGTTATGGGTTAGGGGCAGTGAGAGCTTGGTTGGTGGGTAGGGGTGGGCATTATGGTCAGGTTATGGGTTAGGTGCAGTGAGAGCTTGCTTGGTGGGTAGGGGTGGGCATTATGGTCAGGTTATGGGTTAGGTGAAGTGAGAGCTTGGTTGGTTGGTGGGCAGGGGTGGGAACATTATCGTTGGGTCATCCAGCAGTGGGTTGATGAGATCTGATGATGATGAGAGATATGAATGAATACAATGTCCCCTCCCGATGCAGGTTCTTCGCCCTGACCTCGCTCCGGATCCTCTTTTTGGTGGCGTTTGGCTTGATGATCGTTATTTGCGTGGATCAGTGGAAGAACAAGATCTGGCCTGAACTGGGAGGTGAGACTGGAGAAGACCTTTCCTATATCAAGTCCTCTTGATCTGTATTTGTGTGTTATCTTTTATATAGCGCCCCCCCCCCCCAGGTACACCGCGCGTCACAGCAGTAACACACGGGACATATTCATAGAACACATGGTGGGAATAACCGCTTCAGCCATACGTAACAATAGGAATCTCTGCCCCGCAGAGCTTGCAATCTAAGTGCTTTCTAAACCACTCACCTCTTTGTATACATCTTGCATGGGTTGTAAGTGAGACTTGTAACCCCGTCATCAATTAGTCTGGAAATACCATATCAAAAGCTGTTATTTGGGGGGGGTGTTATCTCTCCCCCACCCCCTTTGATGTAAATGGGATTTGACAGGGGGTCCTCCGGAGCTGATCCAATTTAATTTCGGCTCTGGGGGGGGGCACACCCTGTTTCCTGAGATGGGTAACAGGAAAAGTAGCTCGTCCCGGGGAAACAAAATGGCTGCTTAAACCTTGCACATTCCGCCGGCCAATAGGAAACGACTATTTCATCTGCCGAGGCTTCCTACTGGCCATGGTGACCAGGGGGATTTATAGATGCGGAAGGAACCGGCTCTACTTTTTTCCGCTGTGGATCTCGGGGTGCGGGGGTCCTTAGAGTTTTATGGAGGGCGCCATGCTTCCCTTCCATGGCAAACCCTTCCCACCGATGGTGGGGTGTCGCATCATCCACCCATGCTTCCCACCCATGGTGGGGGGTGCGCATCATCCAACCATGCTCCACACATGGTTGGGGTGTCGCATCATCCACCCATGCTTCCCACCCATGGTGGGGTGTCGCATCATCCACCCATGCTTCCCACCCATGGTGGGGTGTCGCATCATCCACCCATGCTTCCCACCCATGGTGGGGTGTCGCATCATCCACCCATGCTTCCCACCCATGGTGGGGTGTCGCATCATCCACCCATGCTTCCCACCCATGTTGGGGCGGTGGAGGGGGTGGCTGGTGGAGGGGGGAAAAGGTGGAGGGACGAGGATGGACTACACCTTTTTTAGGAAACAATCGGATTAGCAGAACTGGTAATGGCAGGTTGGGGCGTTGCAGTCTCCTCCAGTTCTGCGTTGTCTTTGTCCGACCGCCGATAAGTCTCTCCCCTCCCCTCTGCTAATTGGTGCTCTGACGTCCATTTTTATATTGTGAAGGGTTTAGAGAGAGAGTGATCACCGGCGGCCTGTCCTCCCAGTCCCTTAAGCGAAAGCATTTCAAATACTTCACTTGGACAAAGAATAATACTCCCACGCAGAAATAATAAATGGCTCTCGTTCGGTGGCATAGCTGCAGAGGTTGAAAAATAGACAGAACGCCCTCCTACTGTCTCTGTAAGTTCTTCCTACCTACCAATTAGAGCGTAAGCTCTTCGGGGCAGGGACTCCTTTTCCTACTGTTGCTTTTAGTCTGAAGCGCTTCTTCCCATGATGTAACATTGCTAGGCCCCGGGTATCACTGCTGTGACACGCTATGTACATTGACGGACGCTATACAAATAAAGAAATATAGTGCGTACACATTTGACTTTGCAATACCATGTTGCAGTGTCATATCTGCCAGTGCCGCAGCCCTCTGTCACCCGCTGACCCTCCGTTTTCTTTTTTTTGGTCACTTTAGCTGCAAGAGCCAACGATCTGGACAACGAGAGGTAAGAAAGGGCGCTGCGTCTGTTGGATTTCTTCTGGAAAGGAGTATCCTGATTGGCTGGTTAATCGCCTTTAACCCAGTCACCACCCCATCTGATCCGGCGGAAGGGAGCTAGTGCGCGCGCTTCTGAGCCGTAGCGCCCGATTGGCACCATCGGACGTCAATGAAAAGGCGCCCAATGTATCCAAGTCGACACTTCTTCACAGGGCGACTTACCAATCTTGATGCAACAAAATGGTGGCATCGGGGTCCTACTTACCAAGCCTGTTTTACGGACTCGTTAAACGTGCTTAATTAGAGTAACTATTGTACACTGCATTGACCGTAGGGAAATAATGCATGCACAGTCCCTTGCCCAAGCACCTTCCAGTCCCAAACTAAAATTACCCAAGGTGACACAGAGGGGGAGTGTAAGTGGCTGAGGCTGGAATTGAACTCGCAAGCCTCCGAAACCACACTTTGTGTGGACACTGATACAAGACTGGCTTGATACTGGAAACCATGTAACCATGAGCTTGTAAAGGGTCTTCCAGCTCCGTCAAGACTAGTCCGGTACTGGAAGCCATATGACAATGAGCTTGTAAAGGGTCTTCCAGCTCCGTCACGACTAGTCCAGTACTGGAAGCCATATGACAATGAGCTTGTAAAGGGTCTTCCAGCTCCGTCAAGACTAGTCCGGTACTGGAAGCCATATGGCAATGATCTGTAAAGGGTCTTCCAGCTCCGTCATGACTAGTCCGGTACTGGAAGCCATATGGCAATGAGCTTGTACAGGGTCTTCCAGCTCCGTCAAGACTAGTCCGGTACTGGAAGCCATATGACAATGAGCTTGTAAAGGGTCTTCCAGCGCCGTCAAGACTAGTCCGGTACTGGAAGCCATATGGCAATGAGCTTGTACAGGGTCTTCCAGCATCGTCTCATGGCAAAAGACCAGGTAGTAAATCTGGGCAATTATCTCTTCCAGTTGGGGTTTTGTACATCCACGGCTGCTCAGCGTTCCCGAGCTGTCGCACCACGTCGCCGAAGCATGGGTCGCTTGGACCACATTTCTGAGAAACCTGCTGCTTTTCAAGATGGAAAACCCTGGCAAGGTAACAAGCCTACAGGCCGATATCTCTCCTACCTGTATTATCCAAAGTCCTGGTAAAATGAGTTTTGGTTCTGACCAAGTCCCTATTATAAGACTTTCGTTTCAACCCGGCTTTTGCACGCCACAGTCGCCACCCTCTTGGGAAGGTGCCGGGAGGCGCAGTGTGGGATGGGGACGCGGGCACTGGACTGGTGCAATATTCCGAGATTCTGCCACCAGCTTTTGGTGCCGGTGACTACCCGATAACGTTTAACCAGATTCAGCGTTTTGACATTGAATCGCATGCTTTAAACTGGTTTCACTCTTGTTTGTCAAGAGGATCCCAATATGTGTATCTCGGGCTCCAACGTTGACCACCTAGATTTTGTGTGTGGGCTTTATTCTGGCGCCTTTCCTTATTTTTCTATCTTTTTAAATGTTCTGCCCACGTTTCTAAGAGAACTTCTCTGCAGATGTCTCCGATGACCGTAATCTGCACGCAGTGTCAGGCTCCCCCGGCCTTGCAAATGTTTCCACAATCTGATTTGTCTCGAAGGTCTCAAACTAAACACAGACAAAACACCAACACTGGTATTTAGGCCGAAGGCTGACCTTTCCAACTACCGAGCTGCCGAGAAGAACCAACTCTACCACCGAGCTAGCCTTAATTACCAGCTTTTTAATAATTGGGTATTTGGCGAAGGTTTGTTTTTTTTGTATTCACACTCTGAAGTCCAAAATCTATACCAAACTGGGTGCACCTAATCAAAAGAAGTCTTGCCCAAGACCCATGGTCATACTGCTTACAGAGCAGCTGATCATGCCAGTTATTGATTACGGGGGCATAGTGTGTTGCAATAATGGCCTATTGATTTGTATAGGGTATCAAGTTTGTTGAGGGTGGTTATGAAACGGCACCCCAAATTCACCTCCACAAACGTGATGCTCTACGCTAGGGGGTCCCCACCTCTAGTGGTCAAGAACCCCCTAAAATGGTCAAGTTTTAAGCAACTCGAACTCGAGGGCTCAACTTTAACCCCATGCGATGCAACTCGACGCGCTGTTTTGTCTCGTTGTGTCACTTCAATACCCATCAACATGGTGGGTTAACCGGACTCGGTTGGGTGTCCCTGATGTCCATACACAAGGTACGTTGTTCCTGCCCAACATTCAAATACTTCCTGGACAAGATAGCCAGTTATCTGAGCAGGCTTCTCCACCCTACTGTACCCCCGCCCTTATCTCCTGAGATGGGCCTCCAGAAAACAGACTTATGGTTCCAAGGTTCAACCACGAATCCGTGCGCTCTTCTGTCTCTCACCGGGCACCCCAGGTCCAGAACAATTGACTGGTTGCTCTCAAAATAGCTACCCTTTTACGATCTCTGCTGTTTCCCAATTTAAACGTGTTTGCAACTGTAATATATCATGTTGCCCTCTTCATATTCCGTACCCCAAGACACACCTGGAAACGAGAGCGGAACTCCCAATTCTCTTCCCCCCCCCGGTCACATGCTGTATAACTTAAATAGATCCTGTGACCGGCACATGGCTGGATGTTCCTGTTTTCTCAGCGACCCTGTTAAGCCATCGTTTGTCTAACAGACGCAGCGGCTTCTGCTTGAATCGAGCATCCCCTGGAGAAACGCAACGTGTACAGTATTCAAATAAATAAGGTGGTTCCTTGACGGGTAATTAAATCTTTCTGAGGAGTCCGATTCTAGTTTTTTTTTTTTTTTTTTAACGAGATATAAACCAGGACTTTCCCCCAAGCCAAACGCTGATATCTTCAGCTCCAGTGACCCACCAGTTCCTGAGATACCGGTGAAGTTATTAGGTGTAAATCGCCCTCTACGGGGAAACAAAATGGCTGCCGAATCTCATGCCAGTAGGAAGCCACGACGTCATAGAGCAGCAATTAAAATCCCCTTTGAGAACCTGGAAGTAATACCCGTAAACGTCACCGTTAAGTATCTCGGGAACCGGTGAGTCCCCGGAGCTGAGAACGGTACGGTTCCGCTCTGGAGCACCGCCACGGCTCCAGCCCTGTAAAACGAAAGTATCGGGGTTGGTTAGGGGAACGTCTTTCTTTAAATACAACCGATTTTAGCATCCTCCGTTCCTTTTTACACTCTTGTCAAATCTCGGCAACTTTCGAGGATTCAAAAATGGCGGTTGAATTCTGTGTTGACGCCGAGGTCCGCGATGACGCAGATCGCGGGAATGAGATCTCGCGGGATATTACGAGGCTCCTTAATGGTTTTCCGTTGTCCGGTCCCCCTGCAGTTCTGCCTCTTGGCCTGCAGCTTTCTGACGTTCCTGGCTGTTCTTGGCGGATACATTCCCGGCCTGTTGCTGTCGTACCTGATGTGTAAGTAAATCCGTCTTCTCCTCGGGTGTGGGAGGGCGTCTGGCGGAGGAAGGCTCATGGGTTGGACCTGAAACGTTCTAATGATGGACAACCACTTGCCTTTTGTAAGGAAGTATGGAGATCCTGTCTGCTTCTCACCCCAGCCGGCTCCTCGCCCTTCCGTCTGCTTCTCACCCCAGCCGGCTCCTCGCCCTCCCGTCTGCTTCTCACCCCAGCCGGCTCCTCGCCCTCCAGTCTGCTTCTCACCCCAGCCGGCTCCTCGCCCTCCCGTGTGCTTCTCACCCCAGCCGGCACCTCGCCCTCCCGTGTGCTTCTCACCCCAGCCGGCTCCTCGCCCTCCCGTCTGCTTCTCAACCCCATCCCCCACCGCTCCTCGCCCTCCCCCGTCTCTCCCGTCTTGCTTCTCACCCCGCCCCGGCTCCTCCGCCTCTCCGTCTGCTTCGTCACCCCAGCCGGTTCCTCGCCTCCCGTGGCTTCTATCCACCCCGCCCCGGCTCCTCGCCCTCACCTTCTGCTTCTCACCCCAGCCCCAGCCGGCTTCCTCGCCCTCGCCCTCCCGTCGCTTCTCACCCCCAGCCGTCTCCCTCCCTCCGTCTGCTTCTCATCCCACCCCGCTCCTCCCCCTCCGTCTGCTTCTCACCCCCCCCGGCTCCTCCCCCCCCCGTCTGCTTCTCACCCCAGCCGGCTCCTCGCCCTCCCGTCTGCTTCTCACCCCAGCCGCTCCCGCTCGCTCCCTTGCTTCTCACCCCACCGCTCCTCGCCTCCCGTCTGCTTCTCACCCCACCGGCTCCTCGCCCTCCCGCTGCTTCTCACCCACCCCGGCTCCTCCCCTCACCGTCTGCTTCTCACCCCAAGCCGGCTCCTTCCCTCCCGTCTCTTCTCACCCCAACCGGCTCCTCTCCCCTCCCGTCTGCTTCTCACCCCGCCCCGGCTCCTCGCCCTCCGTCTGTCTCCCCCGCCCCCGGCTCCTCGCCCACCGTCTAGTTTAAGGGTATCGCTCAGCGCGAAAGGTACTAGGGGGGGGCAGGGCAGTAAATGCTGACTGGGCGGAAGATTAGGGACAAGAGGGGTAACAAGAAGATCCTTGGCGAAATGGGGTAAAGATATAGAGGAGAGGAGTAACGGAAGTTTAGTGAGGCAGATAAAAGAGGGGGATAAGATGTAAAAAAACGTACGACTAAGAACAGGGTGTATGCAGAGGGGGGGGAGGAGGCTTTAGCTTAAGGGGAGGTATGGGAGAGGACAGGTGCAAGAGGGAGCAGGAGGGTTGCTTGGTGGCGGGCGGGTTTTGGAAAACGCACGCGAGCGCATCGAGAATCTGTAGAAAAATCTAGAGTCTCTTCTCTCCCACCCGCCCCCCTCTCCTCTCAGCCACCTAAGGCCCCGTCTGCTTCTCACCCCGCCCCGGCTCCTCGCCCTCCCTTCTGCTTCTTCTTCACCTCCCCTCGCCCCGCTCCTTCGCCACCTCTTCTTCTCACCCCGCCCCGGCTCCTCGCCCACCCGTCTGCTTCTCACCCCGCCCCGGCTCCTCCCCCTCCCGTCTGCTTCTCACCCCGCCCCGGCTCCTCACCCTCCCGTCTGCTTCTCACCCCAGCCGGCTCCTCCCCCTCCCGTCTGCTTCTCACCCCAGCCGGCTCCTCCCCCTCCCGTCTGCTTCTCACCCCAGCCGGCTCCTCGCCCTCCCGTCTGCTTCTCACCCCAGCCGGCTCCTCGCCCTCCCGTGTGCTTCTCACCCCGCCCCGGCTCCTCACCCTCCCGTCTGCTTCTCACCCCGCCCCGGCTCCTCGCCCTCCCGTCTGCTTCTCACCCCGCCCCGGCTCCTTAAGCATCCCCGCAGGCTGGGGTTAAGCTCAGTGATAGTGCCCTGCCTCGCTCGCTTGTTGTTGACACGATTGGGTGTGCATACTATAGTGTCTTTGGATGCCTTGACGTGTAAGGTTTGGACAGCGTGTTGCAGTGCTGGGGTGCGCAAGATTCTCGAGGGGGGGGGAGTGTATTTAAATTAAATGCCGGGGGATCGCATGAGGCCTCTGCAACTTCCCTTACCTTGTCTCCGGCGCCGCGGGGTCACGTGACCATATGCCGCCGAAGACCAGGAAGATGGGGGGGGGGGCGCGGGCAGGGGAGGAGAGCGGGCAGGGGAAAGGTTTGCACACCCCCGTTGTAGAGTAGGACATCTTATTGGTCTTTGTACTGAAAGCCATAACTCCACCGCCCGTGTTCCTCACCCCGCAGTGCTCCTCCTCCTGCTGTGGCCTCTTGCCGTGTATCACCGTTTGGGTCAGCGCGTGTACCAGAAGCTGGAGCCGGCCCTGCAGCGGCTGGACTTCAGCGTCCGCGGTTACATGATGTCCAAGGAGAAGGACCGCCCAAGTAAGTGTAGGAGAGCAGCTGCTCCTTTTTGTACCCCGAGAGGTTTCTGGAGTCCGTCCGTGGAATACGGGCATCCTCTCTTAACAGCCAAGGGGGGGTCCTCAACTTTGCAGTTTAAAGTGCGTCCCCCAAATCAATAAGTCCGTGCTTGTCCCCGTGTCTCCTTGCTCCTCCAGTTGTAGGCCGAGCCCCCCCTCCCGGTGACGGCACGGATAGCGAAGAGGAGCTGGCTGCCTTTTGCCCGACGGTAAGAGAAGACCACACGATGGAGGTTGTTACGGGTCGGGATTGTAACGGGGAAAATAGCAAAATGTCAACCATGCCATTCGCACCGTGGATATCCACGGACGGAGTAGCCACGTTCGTCCCAGAGGAGGTGTGTAGGAGTGGAAGGTGGTGATCTGTGTAAAGCAAGAGGAGGCTAACTCCTCCAGTCCTCAAGAGCCACCAACAGGTGAGGTGGCTCAGTCGGCGACAGAGCCACCTGTGCTGAAGCAGGTATATCCTTTAAAAGCTGACCTGTCGGTGGCTCTTGAGGGCTGACGTTGGCCGCCCCGGTTGTGAAGCTGTTGACCGTCGAGTCGGACCGTTCAGCGTTTGCAGAGGAACTTGTCTTTCCTGGCGGGTTACGCTGTATTCCCTGCGCTGGGCGCTTCCTCTGCGCCCGATAACGTTTTCATCGGGGGGGCCTTGGAATATTTAGAAGCGGCCGTTTTCCATACGGAAAGCCGAACATGTACAACGTGTTCCTGAATGCATCTTTAAACAGGTCGGCCCCAACCCAGGACAACAGCGAACGAATGGGCAGTCGAATGTTTTATAGGTGGCGTGGAAAATAGTCATTTTTATCAAATTAAAAATAGGACTTGATGGAAGTATTTTTAAATCAATTTTTGTAAACCTAACTTTTTCCATGGTGAACAAAAGCTCGTTTTGTTTTTTGCCATCTTTATCTAATTCCGTAAGGCCGATAAGATTCTCCGTCCTCAAAACTAGAATTGTGGTCTTTGTATCGTCCATGGTCGGTACGTTTTATTATGAGTACAGGCATACCCCGCTTTAAGTACACTCACTTTAAGTACACTCGCGAGTAAGTACATATCGCCCAATAGTCAAACGGCAGCTCACGCATGCGCCTGTCAGCACGTCCTGAACAGCAAAGTTGAACTCCCTATCTGTACCGAAGCTGTGCGCAAGCGGGGAGACCATAGAGCCTGTTACAAATGCGTTATTTACATCACTTATCCACGTATATGATGATTGCAGTACAGTACATGCATCGATAAGTGGGAAAAGGGGAGTGTTTCACTTTAAGTACATTTTCACTTTACATACATGCTCCGGTCCCATTGCGCACGTTAATGCGGGGTATGCCTGTATACATTCGGGGTCAGTAATAGGAGCTTTCAAAATAACTATTCATCCCACGGGCAGTACAAAGGACACGGGGTCATCCCTTAAGGTTGGAGGAAACGAGATTTCACCAGCAACAAAGGAAAGGGTTCTTTACAGTAAGGGCAGTTACAGTGTGGGATTCATTACCCATGGAGAGACTTTGATGGCAGATACAGTCGATATGTTTAAGAAAAGGTTGGACATCTTTTTAGAATGGAAAGGTATACAGGGATATACCAAATAAGTAACATGGGAAGGATGTTGATCCAGGGAATAATCTGATTACTGGGATCAGGAAGGAATTTTAGATGAGCAAGCCGATTTTATACAACGTTGTTTAAAAAGCACATACCTTGTTTTTAATCGGGTTAAAAACATTTAGTTGAGGAATATTTAAACAAAATACTTGGCCTTTGAACAGAAGCAGGGAAGGGGGCTGGTAATCGAGGTCAAATCTCACATTTTCATCCATGTACATTGTCTTTATTGAACCCTTTCCCAGCTGGACGATTCGGCGGTGGCCAAGGAATTGGAAATTTCGGACTCTGACCATTCCGACGCCGAGGTCTCCTGCACAGAGAACGGGACGTTTAACTTATCCCGGGGCCAAACTCCACTTACGGAGGGTTCTGAGGGTAAAGAGAGGTCTTCTGGGGCCGGGTTTGGGGGTGGGGGAGATACTGGGAGATGGAGCGGTTATTGTGTAACCCGGAACTGGGTTGACCGGGATATTAATATGGCAGCCGCAGGGAACTCCACTAATAACGTAGACGGTCGCCGTAAACGCCCAATTTTTTCTGTTACCGACTAGGGCTATGTTAAAGGAGTTCCACCTTGGTTTAGAGAATGAGGTACCTTCTAGGGCCACAGGGAATGAAGGGAGCTATGGGCTAACCTCCGATATGGGCTACATGATTCCGGTTTGGCGGCCGGTCCAGTCAAGCTCAGTTGCTTTCAGGGTGGAGGTGCGGTAACCCGTATCGCAGGTCCGTGAATCACGGCGGAAGGGCGGTGGGGTGTTGACGTCGCCCGTTTTGCAGAGACCCATACTTGGTTCCTTACATCTCTTCTCACCCTCCTCCCCAGATCTGGACCGTCACAGCGACCCGGAGGAGTCCTTCGCCCGCGACCTCCCCGATTTCCCTTCCATCAACCCGGACGCGACACTAATGGACGACGACGACGACGCCAGCATCGGGATCCCGAGCGCAGCTCGGCACCATCGCAGCTCCGCCCAGCTCTACGACGAGCTGGAGGAGTCGGAGGCAGACGTCTCATTGGGCGGGTTCCTAGGCGCTCAGCAGCTCACGGACAACATTGCCGGGTTGGTCACCAGAGGCATGATACAGTTGGCGTTGGCAGGAGCCAGCCAGCAAGGCCCGGCTTACACAGGCAACCCACCGCGAGCCAAAACATATCAGAGAACCTCCAGCTCTGAGCTGGACACTGACGCAGAAGCTGATGACTTCGAGCTGCTGGACCAATCCGAGTTGAGCCAGATGGACCCTGCCAGCTCCCGTGGCCACCCGTGATACCCATCGCTTAACGAAGGGTGGAGAAGGGAAGGACACTCCTCCCAACTCCCCAGAAAAAAACTTTCTTAGGGAGATCTTGTCGTAGACATGTATCTTTTGAGCTTTACCCTCTCGGTGTGCCCCCCTGTATGTGTGAGATTTCCATTTTAATATTGCAGGCCTTCCATGGCTGCCACACGTCACTGTGAAGTCTGAACCAGTAGATTAGTGAATCTAAAATAAATGGAAGACCCCCAACCCCCCCAATATGGAGAAGCGGGGAGTTTGACTACTCCAAACCCCAAAATAAGTATTGGGTGGTAACAACTTCCTTCCAACCATTCTACAGGGAAGGACTCTACCGTTGGTTGTGAGTACGGCGATAGAGTAGGGTTTCTTCATCTCGCGGCGCCCGATGACCTTGGTGTCGGTGACCAGGAACTCTCTCTCCAGCCGGGGGGGGAGGGCATCTCCATTCTGAATCCCGAGGGGGAGGGGGGTTTTCCTATCCCTACCCGAAGCCACGTCTTCAAATCCAGACCCCAGCACTTATGAACGACGACACCCGGAAGATCTATCGACGACGTTGCACGTGACCCGACCTTCCAATGAACATAGAAGTGGAAAAGCGTTTTGGTGAGGGGAGGAAGATTCGGGTGTGGCGATGCCCCCCTCCCCCCTGCAGGTTGTGGCTTCTGGGTGTTTTTATTATGGGGGGGGGGGGGGAGGATGTGTGTGTGAATTGTACAGTGCAACTTGTATCTTTTATGGAAAACTTCCAAACCTACCCCCCCACCCCACCCAGGTAATGCACTTTTAAGTTGAATTACATTCTGATTTTCGCTTCAGCTTTGCGGTGGCTTGCTTCAGGGGGTAGGACCCAACCCCTTTCCTGCCACACAGGGCACCCCCTCCCCTCAATCCCATGTGATTCAGTTGCCATTTTAACCTTCCTGCTGCCGGAGGGGCGAGCAAACGCACCTTTTCCTCCCCTTTATTTTTTACGTTTGAGGTCTTTGCTAATGATATGACTCACTTAGTAGATTTCTGGCGCCCGATCTATTGACCAACGACGTACACGTCGCATGAAAAGTAGCCAAGAGCCAATTGGCCGCCTTCGCGCTCTCTGTACGCCGTCTTAGCTCCTCCTGCAAGCAGCCGCCCGCACTTATCGGCTTTTAGTTTTCATCTCGCCCCTTTCCGACGCCGTCATTATTTTTTTTTTTTAAAAGCTTACGCTCCGTTGCGTCTGAAACATTTACGCGGCCGGGAAATTAAAATGGAGGTCTTCCTCCAGAGCTTAGCGCAGTTTAAAGTTGACCACTGGGACCACAGAAGCGAGAGATTTAGGAAAGTCATGATTTTATATATTTTTTTTTATACTGGAAAAACACGGGGTGGGCGGGATTGAGCAGGACAAATATATTAGCGTTCTTACTCTCCTAAAGGATTCTGGGATAGATTCCGCTCCGAGTTTACCCAGCAGCGCAAGTACCTCCCTCAATCCTGCTTCGGGTCGCCCTCTGTTCTCTTTCCTCCCCTCCTTGTACGGTCTCCTTGTTTTCCTCCAGTTGCCAGCCCTCCTACGCTCTCTTATCTCATGTCCTCTCCTTCCGTATCTCTCTTGTTCCCCTTCCTCCTGTGCTCTTCCTCCCACCCTCTGTCTCCCGCGTCCCCTCCCTCCCCTACATTTCATTAAGGGGCCGTGCCAGGGAGGGATGGAGTTAACCCATTTAGCACTTTTTTAAAGGAGCTGTCCACCTCTACTGGGGGGTTGGGGGGCGTCACAGCCAAATCCCGCTATTTTCAGGTCCGGGGACCCCTCTCCTCCCTGGTTCCCAAGATGCTTAAATGTTTGCTCAGGGGGAAAAAAAATGGCTGCCAAATCCCAGCCCAATAGGAAGCCGCAACACTGCTTGGGGCTTTCTATTGGCCGATGTGGCGGGGGGGGGGAGGTATAAGGAATGAGAGCCTTGTAATACCAGCTGAAGTCTGGTGCAATAAGAATGGGGACAAAGGTAGAGAACCGGAACCCCTCCGAGTGCTCCAGAACCCCTCCGAGTGCTGTACTTCTAGTGAGGCTATATGAATAATAATCCAAATACTACAATAAAGAAAAAAGTAAGTATATAGATCGGTGAGTAGAAATATGCAGTATAACATTTGTAACTCGACATAGGGGGGGGAGCGGTGAAAGAGATGGTAGCGGGGCGCGGAGAAGGAGACGGTGGGGGGGAGCGGGGAAATGGAGGGCGCGGGCTCAGTCAATAAGGACGGAGGGGGGGAGCGGTGAATGAATGAAAGAGACGGTGGGGGGGGGAGCGGTTTGAAAGAGCGGTGGGGGGGAGCGGTTGAATAAAGAAGATTGTGAAAGAGACGGAGCGGTGAAAGAAGGTGGGGGGAGCGGTGAAAGAGAGGGGGGAGCGGTGAAATGTGAAAGAGATGGGGGGGGAGCGGTGAAATTAAATCCCGGGCAACGCTGGGTAGATCAGCTAGTCTGTTATATTTTTACACTAGTGTGCTATATATATATATTATATATATTATATATATATATATATATGTTGCTGATCGATTGGCGAGTAGATCTACTCGCCAATCTGTATACTTTCTTTTCATTTTCTTTATTAAAGTATTTGAATCATTCTTCCTATTACATCACTAGAAGTGCAGAATGCACTCGGGGGATTCTGTTTCTCTACCTTTTTGTTTTGATTGACCGGCCATTTAAATCCCCTTTAAAAACTGGGAAGTAATGGCAGTAACTTCACTAGTAACTATCTCTATGGGGCGGGTCCCGTAGCTGCACATAGCTCAGGGTGCACTCCCGTCCCCCCCCCCCCCGTTTCAATCCTGGGTTGTCGGGGTGTGAAATAAAGCATTTGTAACAGCAAGGGACATACTTTTGTCGTGTACTATATCGTTTGGCCCGATCAGACTTTGCTTACCATGACGTTGACACCAAGAAAGCTGGTGGTAACCAAACTCTTGCAGTGCCTGTCCCCTTCCGATTGTAAGTATCTCGGGGAGCATGGGGGGGTCCCTGGAGCGGAAATCAACGCGGTTCAGTTTCGAAGAACCCCCCACTGCTTCCCACCTAGTCCAAGAACAAACCTTCCAAGAGAACGCCACTTTTACAGGAGCAATCCCACCCTAACTAAACGTCATGGTTACAGGATTGGAACCCGGGGGTCCACCAAAGCTGAGCCGCACTATTTTCAGCTTCCTGATCCAAACCCGATCCCCCCTTTTTTTTTAATGACGACGGTCTAAAGCCGCCGGGAGACAGCTCAACGTGGCACACTTACCACCTTGTTAATTTAGCCGCGATTGACGGAGAAGCGTCCATTTTGGAATGGCAGCGACCACTTCTGAAAGGGTGTGGGACACTTCTAGCAGGAACAAGGTGAATAGGGGGAGTGTCTAATGTTAAGGCCCATGTTTGCTTAGCAGTGCCATCCCAGAGGCCACCTTCCCGCGCTGGAGACTATACAGTATTATGGACCCATTCACGGGACTGGGCCGTGGCTCACGGACTAAAAATGTGCCCAAGTCTTTTGGTGCATCCGGATCAATCCTATTGACAAAATACACCGTCCCCTTGCGCTTGCCAAAATTCAATTGCCGCACTAGGGAGGCTGAACAGACCACAGCCCAGGTTTACTAAACGGTGCTAAAACGTGAACACCCACTGCGCTGAACGAGCCATGCAACTCAGCAAGGTTTAGTAAATCTGGCCTTTTTAACGAACTCGCCATCGACATTGTAACGCTCGGGGGGTGGTTTTTGTGTTTGCTGCCCTTTTTTTTTTGGAATAAATTATTTCCGCTTACCTATCTTGGACCCGAAAAGTATTTTTCAGTAGTTGCTGTAAAAATATCAATAAACCTTGTAAAAGTATAAATCTGAACGCGTAGAGCGAAAACTGTCATCCTGCTGAGTTTTTGAAGTGAATTAAACTGTTATTACAAAAGATTTGGTGTCGGTTGTCGGTGTTATTTGTCGAACCCTAGCTTTAAAAACAATAACCATCGGTTGGTTATGAATTCGATGGCTTGAGGGACTAGGAAAGCTGCTTATTTTTTTTCAATGAATAAGGTAGGTAGCCCTTTTAAAACATACAATATTTCTCGTGTGTGTACACGCAACACACACTCTGACTCTCCCCATACACACTCCGTACACACATAGATATATCACCGTAATAATTTATGAAGATTTTCAAACTAAGCAGTTGAAAGAAGAAAAAAATAGAAATATAGAATTTTAAAACGAGTTAATAAAAAGTAACTTATTGAGAGTAGTTACATAGTAGATGAGGTTTGAAAAAAAAAAAAAGACATGCGTCCATCAAGTTCAACCGATGCTAAATTTAGACGACATACTTATCCTATATTGATCCAGAGGAAGGCAAACAAAAACCCCAATGACGCATCATCCAATGATATCGCATAAGGGGAAAATAAATTCCTTCCTGACTCCAAGAATGGGCAATCGGATTACTCCCTGGATCAACATCCTTCCCATGTTTACTTATTTGGTATATCCCTGTAATCGTTTCCTTTCTAAAAAGATTTCCAACTTTTTTTTGAACAAATCTATTGTATCTGCCATCCCAGTCTCCATGGATAATGAATCCCACATTGTAGCTGCCCTTACGGTAAAGAACCCTTTCCTTTGTTACTAGTGAAATCTCCTTTCCTCCAACCTTAAGGGATGACCCCGAGTCCTTTGTACTGCCCGTGGGATGAATAGTTCTTTTGAAACCTTGTACTGTCCCCGAATGGATTTGTATATAGTTATCATATCCCCTCTTAGACGCCTCTTTTCTAATGTAAATAAATCTAATTTTGCTAGCCTCTCCTCATAAATTAGAGATGTATTAATCCCCATCCCCTTTATTAATTTGGGGACTCTTCTGCACTCGCTCTAGTTCCATAATGTCTTTTCTAAGGAGTGGCGCCCAAAATTGTACTCCATATTCAAAGTAGGAGTAGGTGTGTGTAGGATCATCTATTGCCTGTTTTGTATCTGAAGAGTACAGAGGAACTCGCATTATTAACATAGACAATACGCGTCAGGCTGCGCTTATAGTGCCGGCGACGTCAGGCTACGGTCGCTGGTAAATCAAATTGAGATGACTTCCAGTGATCGCGACCAAGCCATCGCGCCGCGCTTACTATAAGCGCACACGATGGCGGCAATGCATTTGTTTTGACGCAACGTCGCGTCGCCGGCACTATAAGCGCAGCCTAAAATACAAATGAAGGCAATGAGTCTTGAAGATGACAGCACTGCAGCAAAGTTAGGGTTTCCCTGTACATCCTGGTTGAATAACAAGCACGCCTTCTTTATACTTCCTCGTTGCGTTCCAAGCACGCCTTCTTTATACTTCCTTGTTGCGTTCCAAGCACGCCTTCTTTATACTTCCTGGTTGCGTTCCACACACGCCTTCTTATACTTCCTGGTTGCGTTCCAATCACGGCTTCTTTATACTTCCCGATTGCGTTCCAAGCCACCTTTACGCCTTGGTTGCGTTCCAAGCCTCGCGTGCGATCTGATTGGCTGATGCTGCAGAGCCCGTTATGTGGTACGTCACCGAGCGATCTGGCCCGTCGTGCACCGCGCTATTTGAGTGGCGCAGTCTGAGCGGAGAGCTGAGAACTCCAGGCCCAGGCTTCTCCCGCGGCCTGCACCGGCGGCGCGCGGCATGAGCAAATCCAAGGAGGCCGCGGGTGAGTGAGGCCCCGCCCCCTGTGTGAGTTAGACCCCGCCCCCCCGTGAGTGTGATCCCGCCCCCTTGAGTGAGTACCCGCTCCTTGTGAGTGTGAGGCCCCGCCCCCTGTGAGTGTGAGGTGAGACCCTGCCCCCTGTGAGTGTGAGGTGAGACCCTGCCCCCTGTGAGTGTGAGGTGATACCCTGCCCCCTGTGAGTGTGAGGTGAGGCCCCGCCCCCTGTGAGTGTGCGGAGAGACCCCGTCCCTTGGGAGTGTGCGGTGAGACCCCGCCCCCTGTGAGTGTGACGTGAGACCCTGCCCCCTGTGAGTGTGAGTGTGAGTGAGGACCCGCCCCCTGTGAGTGAGACCACGCCCCCCTGTGAGTGAGACCCCGCCCCGTGTGAGTGAGGCCTCGCCTGTATGAGTGAGGCCCTACCACCTTGTAAGTGTGAGTGCCAGTCGTTGTCACTTGTTAGAAGCGAGGTCCTCCTACTAGGGGGAATCCCACTCAGCAGTGAGTGTCACTCATCACTGGGAGGCAGCCTCACTCATTACAAAATGGAGTGAGTGTGAAATGGTCTCATTGAGTCTCAATCATAGTGAGTGTCGCTCACTGGGGGACTGTCTCATTGAGCCCCCCTTATTCACAGTGAGTGTCGCTCAACGGAGGACTGTCTCATTGAGTCCCCCTCATGTACATTGAGTGTCGCTCATCGAGTCCCCCTCGTGTACAGTGAGTGGTGCTCACCGGAGGACTGTCTCATCGAGTGCCCCTCATTCACAGTGAGTGGCGCTCACTTTAATAGTTACAATATTCTTCTGCAAACGGTTAGGGACACGGGGCAGCACACCCCGACCCGTATCCTGCACAGTCGCTCATTCAATGTCTCGTTGCCTTTTTTTACTTCTGCAGCCGGTCCCATCATCCTGAAATATTTAACCGACCAGAACCGGCCTTACAGCTCCCAGGATGTGTTCAGCAATCTGCAGCGGGACCACGGCCTGGGAAAAACGGTGAGAAGCCAAGAGGGTAAATATCCCGCAAACAGGACCCGCACCAGCAACACAGCCCCTATCAATGATGTGCAAGGTGGCGGCGGGGTATCTGGGGGCAAAACGGCCCTGCACTCCTGATCCCCAAAAATCACGGCTGGGAACCCACACACCTGTACCAAAAATCCCTCGTGCAAATGACACTTGGCTTTTGGTGTGTGGGTTAACAGAGAGAGATGACTGACAGAGAGAGAAACAGATAACAGAGAGAGAACGAGATGAGAGATAGAGAGATGATGGAGAGAGCAAGAGATGAGAGACGGAGATGATGGAGAGAGCAAGAGATGATGAAGCAAGTGACAGATGAGATGACAGAGAGAGATGATGGAGAGAGCAAGAGATGAGAGAGATGATGGAGAGAGCAAGAGATGAGAGATGATGGAGAGAGCAAGAGATGACAGCAAGAGAGAGATGATGAAGCGAGTGACAGATGAGAGATGATGAAGCGAGTGACAGATGAGAGATGACAGTGACAGATGAGAGAGATGAGGAAGCGAGTGACAGATGAGAGATGATGAAGCGAGTGACAGATGAGAGATGA
>WSYH01014292.1:0-15821 GCA_036426205.1 Ascaphus truei
AATGTAATGTCTGCTCCTCCTCTTTGCCTACAGGCATTCAGGATAAATTATTTTGTTACGAAATAATGCATTCTTATGATAACATCTCTGATTCTGTTCGGGATGTTGCTGCATGGGGCTAAGGATCTATGAATCCTGTCCATCATTAATGTGTCCTCTTTGAGGTCTGGGACAAGGGATTTAAACACTCCTTGAAAAGTACCACTTACTGCTGCGGCAGCTTTTATTCTTACAAATCACCGGCTTTTACCTGGCATGTTCCTGGAATGGCACGCTGTTCACCTGGAGCATGCCGGGCTTCTTTTGCCTTCCCAGCCAGGTGCATGCCCGGCTGACGCGCGGTTGATGTGTTAATTGATAATGGTTCAGGATTTACTAGTCTGCAATGCTTCGCGTGTCCGCCAGATGGCATAAATTCATGAATTGTAATGCAGTATATATACAGTACAGTATATACTGTATAACAACAACCCCTATAACTCCTAACATACAGTACTGTACACATACAGTACTGTATACAGTTTGCACATCAATGATACTATAGGCCGGCGGGGTCGAGTTGTGTTTGCAGCAGAGAGAGATCCGCTGCTCTCTCTGCGCAAACATCGACACATTAAAAATTATTTAAAATACATTTTTATTCATAGTGTAGATATGCAGGGGGTCTCCGGAGCTGAACCGCGTTGGTTTCAGGTCCGGGGACCCCCTGCTCCCCGAGATACAGCCCCCTTTAGGGGGTGCCGGTATCCCTCTGCATTTAAAGGTCCCGATCACGTGACCGCGGCATGTAAACAAAGCAGAGGGATACCGGCACCCCATAAAGGGGCCTGTATCTCGGGGAGCAGGGGGTTCCCGGACCTAAAACAAAAACGTTTCTGCTCCGGAGACCCTCTGCACATGTACAGTATAAATAAAACACATATATATGTAGCCATGCATAATAATGGACTGCAGACATCTTCCCTGTTGGCAGTAAGCCCTGGTAAGTACAGGCCTGCCAGCAGTAGTTATGGAGGTTTTCCCTCACACCCTGGTGAGGTGCCCTGTGTATGGATGGGAGTGGCTACATGCTCTGAGTAGAGTGTAGAGTGACATCAGAGATGTGCTTGCCCCCTGAGGTATAAAGGGCACAACACTGTCAGTTAGTTGTTGTTGATAAGCAGTGATTGCAGTTGTTGCACCAGGAGTGCAATAAAGTTTCGTGACCCTAGTGCTGTAACTAGTGGCACGAATATTCTAATCAAGCCTGTCTAGGCCTCACTGTGTCCAGGGACCTGGCACAGCGGTGATCTCCCCAAAGCGGGAGGGGATTCCACTCCAATTGAGGAGGGCAGTACCTGGCAAAGGGACAGCACGGAGGAATGTGCGGCTGAAGCTGAGAGCTGCATGGGGCAGTCTACTGTATGTAATCAGATCATCAATAAAGATGCCCTTGTTAAAGAAACCCCCACTGTGTGAGTGTGAGATTACTCAGCAGTGGCAGTCACCACCGAGAAGGAGTTCCTCACAGGACCATCTCCCTGCGGAAGCATAGATCCTGATGAGGTGGAGGCGCTGCACATGATGTAAGAGAGAGACTCAGGAGTCCTGTTACTTGCAGGTGCACCACCATACACGATCACGTAATGGGGACCGGTTAGAACACACGGGCCAATATGAGATTGGGGGGGTCAGACAAGGGGGTCCACCCGTTACATATAAATAAACACTCGTTCCTTAAGTTAGTGGCTATGTGCTATGGTAACGAAGCAGCATTTCTGTATTTTAATAATATTGTGGGCAGAGGAATACATAGTGAGATACAGTAAGGGTGAGATGTAGAAGTGAGCAGAAGAGAGGATCAGCAAGAGAGAGGAAGAGGGACAGGAAGTGAGCAGAAGAAAGGATCAGCGAGAGAGAAAGAGGGACAGGAAGTGAGCAGAGGAGAGGATCATCAAGAGAGAGGAAGAGGGACAGAAAGTGAGCAGAGGAAAGGTTCAGCGAGAGAGAAAGAGGACAGAAAGTGAGCAGAGGAGAGGATCAGCAAGAGAGAGGAAGAGGGACAGGAAGTGAGCAGAAGAAAGGATCAGCGAGAGAGAGTGAAAGAGGGACAGGAAGTGAGCAGAAGAGAGGATCAGCAAGAGAGAGGAAGAGGGACAGGAAGTGAGCAGAAGAAAGGATCAGCGAGAGAGAGAAAGAGGGAGTTGAGAGTGGTCAGAAGCAGGTGGCAGGCAGGTACTGATGGTCAGAAGCAGGCTTCAGGCAGTTAACAATGGTCAGAGGTCAGGCACTGGTTAGAGGCAGGCAGCAGGCAGTTAACGATGGTCAGAGGTCAATCAGTGGTCAGATGCAGGCGGCAGGCAGATAGTTATGGACAGAGGTCAGACAGTGATCAGAGGCAGGCGGCAGGCAAGTAACGATGGTCAGAGGTCAGGCAGTGGTCAGAACCAGGTGGCAGGCAGGTAACGATGGTCAGAGGTCATTCAGTGGTTAGAAGCAGGCGGCAGGCAGGTAATGATGGTCAGAGGTCACGCAGTGGTAAGAAGCAGGCAGCAGGCAGGTAACGGTGGTCGGAAGCAGGCGGCAGGCAGGCAACAGTGGTCAGAGGATGGGCAGTGGATCCAGACAGGAAGCAGTCAAAGGTAGTAAGGTTGGAATAGGGTCTGGTACATGGACAGAAAATTAGCAGGAAGTGGCAGCATGCTAGACTACTGGGGAACCTCAATAACCAGGGAGCAGGTAAGGGGGGATAGAAAGGTCTGGTGGCTGATTGTGAAGCAGGTATCTTCTCCAAAAATACAGGGCAAAACGGTGAAAGGTGTGACACGCTCGAGACACACACACATCACCTCTCTGTGATCCATGCTGTTTCCTCCTCTCCCTGGCCCCACCATTGGGCTCCTGACACCTACTCCTGATTGGCTGCTGCTGGGTAATGCAGCCAATCAGGAAGAAGGAAGCTGCCCAGCCCCCTAGCAGCTGCCCTGCTCTCTCGTTACCCAGGAGAAATCCTGTGGCCCCCCCAAAGCCAGTCAGGGCACTATGTCCAGAGAGGTAATATCGGTACGTACATACATACCCAGAGGGGTAAAACCGGTATATACATACGCACAGAGAGGTAATACCGGTATACACATACATACCCAGAGAGGTAATACTGGTATACACATATACGCCCAGAGAGGTAATACCGGTATACACCTACACGCCCAGAGAGGTAATACTGGTATACACATACACGCCCAGAGAGGTAATACCGGTATACACATACACGCCCAGAGAGGTAATACCGGTATACGCATACACGCCCAGAGAGGTAATACCAGTATACACATACACGCCCAGAGAGGTAATACCGGTATACGCATACACGCCCAGAGAGGTAATACCGGTATACACCTACACGCCCAGAGAGGTAATACCGGTATACACATACATACCCAGAGAGGTAATACCGGTATACACATACACGCCCAGAGAGATAATACCGGTATACACATACACACCCAGAGAGGTAATACCGGTATACACATACACGCCCAGAGAGGTAATACCGGTATACACATACACGCACAGAGAGGTAATACCGGTATACACATACATACCCAGAGAGGTAATACCGGTATACACATACACGCCCAGAGAGGTCGGGGCCTCGGGTGGTTCCCACAGGGGTCTGGGGAACTCACGGGTGCTCACTACGGGTCCGCGGTGCCCCCTCATCCCCGCATGTGTCACCCGTGGAACCACCAGCCTGGTACCCATGGGATACCCGAGGAAACCACAGGTGGTTCAGCTCCGGAGACCCCCTGCACATGTACACTATGAATAAAAATGTATTTTAAATGTATTTATTTATATTCATGTATTTATTTATTTAGATTTAATTATTTATTGTGCTGCTGCTGTGTGTGAATTTTTTGGTAGTGGGTGTGGGTGTGGTTATTTACACGGGATCCCCCTCCCCCTCCCCACATTTACATACAGTAAACTGCACGCACAGAAACACAGGCAGGGAGATTTAACCGACACAATAGGGGGCGGGGGTCTTACACAGATTAGTCAGAGCAGGGAAGCTTAGCAGACACAATAGGGGGAGGGTTTTTTACACAGGTTACAGTCAAGGCAGGGAGGTTTAACACACACATTAAAAATATGTATTTAATGTATTTATTGTTTATTCTGCCTTAACCCTTCATTGCCTTAGCGGCTATCAGCTATGGTAATGAAGCAGCATTTCTGTATTTTTAATAATACTGTGCAGGAGCAGGGGTCCTCTGAGCATTAATTTCTGGCTCAGGGAACCCCCTGCTCACTGTACAATATTATTTATTGTGCTGCTGCTGTGTGTGAATATTTTTTATGGTGGGTAGTGGGTAGTGGGTGTGGGTGTGGTTATTTACACGGGATCCCCCTCCCCCTCCCCACATTTACATACAGTACACTGCACACACAGAAACACAGGCAGGGAGATTTAACCGACACAATAGGGGGAGAGGGGTTTACACAGATTAGTCAAAGCAGGGAAGCTTAGCAGACACAATAGGGGGAGGGTTTTTTACATAGATTAGTCAAGGCAGGGAGGTTTAACACACACAATAGGGGGAGGGGGTCTTACACAGGTTACAGTCAAGGCAGGGAGGTTTAACACACACATTAAAAATATGTATTTAATGTATTTATTGTTTATTCTGCCTTAAACCTTCATTGCCTTAGCGGCTATCAGCTATGGTAATGAAGCAGCATTTCTGTGTTTTTAATAATATTGTGCAGGAGCAGGGGGTCCCCTGAGCATTAATTTCTGGCTCAGGGAACCCCATGCTCACTGTACAATATTATTTATTGTGCTGCTGCTGTGTGTGAATTTTTTTTATTGTGGGTAGTGGGTATTGGGTGTGGGTGTGGTTATTTACACGGGATCCCCCTCCCCCTCCCCACATTTACATACAGTACACTGCATGCACAGAAACACAGGCAGGGATATTTAACCGACACAATAGGGGGAGGAGGGCTTACACAGATTAGTCAAAGCAGGGAAGCCTAGCAGACACAATAGGGGGAGGGGTTTATACATAGATTAGTCAAGGCAGGGAGGTTTAACACACACAATAGGGGGAGGGGGTCTTACACAGGTTACAGTCAAGGCAGGGAGGTTTAACACACACATTAAAAATATGTATTTAATGTATTTATTGTTTATTCTGCCTTAACCCTTCATTGCCTTAGCGGCTATCAGCTATGGTAATGAAGCAGCATTTCTGTGTTTTTAATAATATTGTGCAGGAGCAGGGGGTCCCCTGAGCATTAATTTCTGGCTCGGGAACCCCCTGCTCACTGTACAAATTATTTATTGTCTGCTGCTGTGTGTGAATTTTTTTTTATTGTGGTAGTGGGTATTGGGTGTGGGTGTGGTTATTTACACACCTGATCCCCTCCCCTCCCACATTTACATACAGTACACTGCACTCACATGATGTCCCCTCCCTCCCTCCCCTCTCACTCCCTCCCTGCATCCCCCTCCCTCCATTTCACCTCATTTTAACTTCATCGTGTAAGATGTGCAGGGGGTCTCTCGGAGCTGACCGCGTTGGTTTTCCGGTCCTTCTTGACCCCCTTCTCATCCCCGAGCTAAAGCCCCCTTTATGAGGTGCCAGTATCCCTCTGCATTAAAGGTATCCCGATCACTGGTGACCAGCGCCCCATGTACCAATCATAGGCTGATACCGCTAAGGCCAATGAAGGGTTAAGGCGAATAAACCAATAAATACAATTAAATACATATTTTCTAAGTGTGTGTTAAACCTCGAACCTCCTTGACTACCCTGTGTAAAGACCCCCTCCCCCTATTGTGTGTGTGTTAAACTTCCCTGCCTTGACTAATCTATGTAAACAACCCCTCCCCCTATTTGGTGTGTGTAAACTTCCCTGCCTTGATAACTATGTAAAAAACCCTCCCCCCTATGTGTCTGCTAACTTCCTGCTTTGACTAATCTTTGTAAGCCCCCCTCCCCCTATTGTGTCGGTTAATCTCCCTGCCTGTGTTTCTGTGGTGCAGTGTACTGTATTAAATGTGGGAGGGAGAGGGGATCCCGTGTAAATAACACCCACACCCACACCCATATACCACACTACCACAATAAAAAAAATCATCACACATAGCAGCCGCGCAATAAATAAATAAATTAAATAAATAAATAAATACATGAATAAAATAAATACATTTAAAATACATTTTTATCTCTTGTAAAGATGTGCATGGGGTCTCTCGGAGCATGAACGCGCGTAGGTTTGGCAGGTCCGGGGGACCGCACCTGCCTTTCCCCGAGATACAGCCCCTTTATGAGGTTGCGGTATACCTCTGCAATTTTTCAAGGTCCCGTATCAGTGACCGAAGAGCGGGTGCTGTAGAACCAGCATAGGGAATACGGCGACCCCCAAAGGGGCCTGTATCTCGGTTGAAGCAGTGGGCCCCACGGACCTAAAACCAAAGCGGTTCATCTCCAGAGACCCCCCTGCACATCTACAGTATGAATCAAAATGTATTGAATATAATTTTATTTCTACTCATATTTATTTATTTATTTAAATTTAATTATTAGTGTGCTGCTGCTGTGTTGAATTTTTTTTTATCGTGGGTAGCGGGGTGGGTTAAGGTGCTATTGCCCCACGGTGTTTTTTTAGGGCTTGCGGGGGGAAGCGGGTGCACTTAACCCCTTCATTCACGATCGTAGCGGTATTAACTGCTACGGTCGTGACGGGTTAAGTGTCAACCCGCAACCCCCCGCAAGTCCTAAATTCACACCAGGGCCAAATACAATACCCCCTTCACCCCCCCCGCTAACCCCACAATCAAAAAAAATCACGAACAGCAGCCCCACAATTAATAAATAAATCCTAAATAAATAAATAAATAAATACATGAAATAAAAATAAATATATTGTTGTATATATATTTAATATTATATATCTAGATATATATATATATATAATATATAATATATATATATATGGGAAAACAAGAGGAGATAGCGCACTCCCATAGTGTAAAAATTGTATATTTAATGAGGGAAGGAGGAGTGGGTAAAAATGCACTTCAAAAGTACAATAAAACTCAAGCATTGTGTGATTATAAGTCCACCACCATCCGGTTAATGCTGCATCATCTTGGGGCAACTCCCATCCTCCAAATGTAAAGGATCTACGTCCCACAGGGTATCCAGGCTGGTAATGCTGTAATAAGAGTCCAGAAAGTGGCTCCCGTATTGTTCAGCCTCCTGTAGCACACCGCGCATGGATCAATCGTAACTACAGCCCATCGAGTAGGGAATGGAGTTCCCACGCTCTGATTGGCTCTAGTACATTTTACAAGCTTTCATGTTGTCACAATCCTTTTTCCCCCAAGAGCCCTCTGTCCATGGTTATACTAGAGCCAATCAGGAGTAGGGATGGAGTTCGCCATGCTCTGATGGCTACCAACCATGTGAGGGCGGCGCATGTGTCTTTTCAAGACATCGATTTAAAGCAATTGAAGCAAGCCATTCTGATTGGCTGTGCTTCATTTCCTATAAGTGCGTTCATCAATTTTTATTTTTATCGTCCAACAACACGTGGTTTTTCAACGGCCCAATCAGGGCCGTTGGACCAATTGACGAAAATGTGATGTCATAATGCCTTTAAACCTATGTCGTCTCATTTTGAAGCCAGACACCGCGGAAGGAAGGACCGCTAACGGACAAGAAAGAAGACCAGGGAGTGGCCCCAGATGGAAAGCAGACCCCGCCCCACCCGGACATAAGAATAAAGAAGAAGAATCCAGATTAGATGAAGATGGATTACAAATAGAAGACCTGTGATTGATTTTGGATTTTTAGTTTAATGTTTATTATTTTATGGTTTTTTATTTTATGGGTTCCTGTGGCCTGGTGGATTGTTTCTGTTAGTGAGCTGCGCAACCTGAGTCGTGGGGGCAGTCATGTAAGTGCAACTAAGAATGTATTTTATTTAGCTTGTTATTTTTTTTAAAAGCTTTTTTTAACATGTGTTATGTTTTTTTTTGTGGTATACTCATTTCTTGCCACTGTATGTTGTCATGTCTTATGTCTAGAGAGATTAATACATACAGGGTAAATAAATGATGTTGTTTTAAAAGCTTTCTTCAATGTGTTTTAAATTTATTTGTCTATGCGCTATGCTTTATTGTGTTTGTTTTAAAGTATTTTTAAATTAGATTAGATGTAAATTGTGCGGTTATTGGTATTTAGTTGTTTGAGGGAGGTCAGGCTAGCCTTGGTTTTTTAAAGTTTGTATCTTGGGTTGGTACTGATATTTTTTCACAGCTAAATTGTTCTGCTGCTCCAGGCCGTGAATTAGTTAATTGTTTCACTTTTTCATCATTGTTTCGGTGATGGACTGTCAATTGTTTAGAGGGATTAAATAATGATTGCTATTGAATTTTGGTTACTTGATTGGTTAAAATAGTTACCTTGTTTGGTGTTCCTTTACTGTATTTGTATTTAGCTTGCAATGATAATTGTTCACATCATTGGCAGAATGTATATGGCATAGATTATGCATCATCTTTACATGTAAATGCCATGTATTGATGAAAGGTGAGGTTTTCCTTGTCATTTGATGATTTATATTGTAGATCAGTTAGGATTATAAAGGAAATTCATTGTAATGTAGGTTCTGTATGGAGAAGTTATTTGTCGGACCTTATGGTTTTGATAACCCTTCTACATATTTGTTATATTGTTTTTCATACATGTGTGTATATATCTGTATCTCTCTCTTGCTCTTTCAGCCTCTCTCTCTCTCTCAGCCTTTCCTCCCTCTCCTCTCGGTCCGGCCGTGCTCTTCTCGTCGGGAGGGTAGTCCGGAAGTCATCAAACAGTGCCTCAGACAGGGAGAGGGAATCGGGCAAACTCAGCCATTTAAAGCATGATAGGAAGGTAGGCTAGGCAGATTTCAGGTGAGGGGCGGGACAAGGAGTCGGTTCGATTCTCCCGGACGTCGGGGGGCGTCGAAAAGTACTTTCCATCTCTACTATATTATATAGTATATAGTTAGTTGCCTGATTACGCCAGTACAAATTCCCTGGCTGAAGTGTGGGTATCGGGCCAGTTGTGGCTTAACCCTTAATTACCTTTGCGGTAGTTATCTGATAAGGTGTTTAAGGGGTTATATGATATCGAATGTATTGAAATGTATTGGCTTTTTATTGGGCTATGGTATTTTGGGCAGACAGAGGGATGTTGCTGGCAACGGAGAGACTTCGTATTGATGAGGTGATAGTACTTTTAGTATTTGAAAGTGCTAGTTAATGTTTTAATAATGGGGCAATAACTATTATCATATGCTGGATCATAGTTATTTTGACACATTATTGCACGTCGGTGTTGGGGGGGGGGTGTTATGTTATTGGATGTATAGGCCAGGTTTATTTTTTTTACATTCAGGGGTTTTGTGTCCGTGGTTACTTGCGTGGGAACCTCTGGAGACCACCTTGTGTTCCTGCGGAGTATCATCACGGGGACCAGTTGGTGGTTCCACGGGGAACACTGCGGGATGAGGGTGGCCTCAAATCTGTCGGGGTGCAAAACAACCGACCCGTAGTCTGGCGGGGATCGATGAGCTGTGTGGTCACACTTCGAGTGGGGGCACCGCCGACCACTTAATGTGCGGATGACGATGTGTGGTCCCACTTCTGGGGGGAAATGCGGACCCGTTTAGAGCACCAGTGAAAAAGTTCCCCAGACCCCCGTGGGAACCCCCCAGGGCCCGCAGACACTGTGGGGTCTGACCCGGGGCTCCCAGATATCCGTTGGGCTACGTGGGGACCCAAGTGTGGCCCACGTGACCAAGGAGACTAACCTGGGGCCATGGTGGCTGGCGGGACCACCTCAGGCCATCCAGAAACCTGTTTAAAATGGCTGCTGGTACCACTGTAGTCGGTCAGAGTATTTTGGCCCCGCCAGCACACCGGGACTAAGCGTTGGGCTGTGTTATGAACCCTGTTTTGTAACAAGAATAAATCATGTATTTATGGGGGGCCAGGGAGGTGGGTATGTATTTAATAAATAGAATGATTTTATTGTGAGTCACTGTGTTGTTTTTATTGTGGGTACTGGGGGTGGGGGGAGGGGGGTGTTTCCCCAACGGTATGTGGGTACGCCTGCCTTGTGGGTACTGGGTGAGGGTGGTTAGGCCTCACGGGGGGGGGGTTAGTGTGGGAGGATATGTAGGCATCCCGAGTGGTGGGTGAGGGTTGGTTAACCCCTTAATGACTGTAGCGGTTAATAACTGCTATGGTGATTAAGGGGTTAGACATTACTTTGTATGTTTTAATTTTTGTCTCTGTTTTGCAGCAGCGGAGGGGCCATGTGCAGGTGGGTAGTGGGTAGTGGGTGTGGGTGTGGTTATTTACACGGGATCCCCCTCCCCACATTTACATACAGTACACTACACTCACAGAAACACAGGCAGGGAGATTTAACTGACACAATAGGGGGAGGGGGGCTTACACAGATTAGTCAAAGCAGGGAAGCTTAGCAGACACAATAGGGGGAGGGGGTTTTACATAGATTAGTCAAGGCATAGAAGTTTAACACACACAATAGGGGGAGGGGGTCTTACACAGGTTACAGTCAAGGCAGGGAGGTTTAACACACACATTAAAAATATGTATTTAATGTATTTATTGTTTATTCTGCCTTAACCCTTCATTGCCTTAGCGGCTATCAGCTATGGTAATGAAGCAGCATTTCTGTATTTTAATAATATTGTGCAGGAGCAGGGGGTCACCTGAGCATTAATTTCTGGCTCAGGGAACCCCCTGCTCACTGTACAATATTATTAAAATACAGAAATGCTGCTTCGTTACCATAGCATATAGCCGCTAAGGTAAGGAACGAGTGTTTATTTATATTTGTGTTTTATTTATACTGTACATGTGCATAGGGTCTCCGGAGCAGAAACGTTTTGGTTTTAGGTCCGGGGACCCCCTGCTTCCCGAGATACAGGCCCCTTTAGGGGGTGCCGGTATCCCTCTGCTTGGTTTACATGCCGCGGTCACGTGATCGGGACCTTGAAATGCAGAGGTATACCGGCACCTCATAAAGGGGCTGTATCTCGGGAAGCAGGGGGTCCCCCGACCTGAAACCAACGCGGTTCAGCTCCGGAGACCCCCTGCACATCTACACTATGAATAAAATGTATTTTAAATAATTTTTAATGTGCCGTTGTTTGCGCAGAGAGAGCAGCAGTTCTCTCTCTGCTGCAAACACATCTCGCCAGGGGACGGCCTATAGTATCATTGATGTGCATACAGTATACACTACTGTTTGTGTACAGTACTGTATGTTAGGGGTTATAGGGGTTGTTGTTATACAGTATATATATATATATATATATATATATATATACTGCATTACAATTCATGAATTTATGCCATCTGGCGGACACGCAAAGCATTGTAGCCTAGTAAATCCTGAACCATGATCAATTAACACATCAACCGCGCGTCAGCCGGGCATGACCCTGGCTGGGAAAGAAAAAGGAGCGCGGCATGCTCCGGGTGAACAGCGTGGCATTCCAGGAACTAGCCAGGGACAAACCGGTGATTTGTAAAAATAAAGTCTGCCGCAACAGTATAAATATAAATATACACCCTATACTGTATATACCGTTGTAAAATAAATTGAAATATACAAAAAATGTATACTGTTGTACTATAAATATAAATAGACAAAATATATATACTGTTGTACTATAAATATAAATATACAAAATAAATATACTGTTGTAATATAAATATAAATATACATCCTATATATACCGTTGTAAGATAAATTGAAATATACTAAAAATGTATACTGCTGTACTATAAATATAAATAGACAAACTATGTTGTAATATTAATCAACAGAAATAACAACAGTATTACAGTAGATACAGAACTGTACTGTAGATGTACTGTACTGTATGAACAGTTTTCTATATTTTTTTTTTGTTAAGTTTTATAAATATACTTACGCGTTAGTTACCCTTGGTGCCCTTTTCCGGTCTCTGTTTTTTCCATATGCATGATAGCTCACGGTGTTTGATGGCACAACGAGGCCAGAAGTAGCTAACCAGCATTGGATAGCAGCAATTCGGTGTCCGCTCGTGTACATCTCCTTAATTCGCATGCTGAGATCCTTTGAAATCTTTTTAACAGGCATTGCTGCGAGTAGAAAGAAATACAAACACAAGAATGTATATTCGATGTTTAGTCGATGTGTATTCTATGTGCAGTCAATACACAAAATGGATGGTGTATTTATACGGTAATGACTCACATTACAGTACGCCCACTTTCAACACCTGTACCTGGTCGCCATGCATAAAAGGTCACACACTTTGCATAGCCCACCACTCCATGATCTTTATCTGAGCTTGCCCTTGTCCAGATAGTGCATTGTGCCACCTGCTTCCATGGAGCAACCCCGGTTCTATGGATGCAAGAACCCACTCACCTCTGCCGTGCCTGTCATGCTGAAAAAGCGAAAGGCGGTTGCTGTTTCCACGCCAAGGGCAAAGCGACAGGCTAAGGCCAATAAAGAAAATCTTCTGATGACCCCAAAGGTTAAGGGTTTTCTTAGACGTCAGCCTCATTATGTGAAGAAGATATACGGCGATGTACTCTCGACACAAAACTATTGGCAGCCAACCCATCGAATCCGCAGACCACTTCCTCCCATATGCTTCGACGACTCTGCTGTAGCTGCCCCGGAAAACTTCAGCCCGTCTTCTCCACCCCCATCTTCTCCGGTTCCATCTGCCGCCTCTGAAATCCACGGGTCACTGTCTCCTTTTCTCTTGGACGACTCTGCTTCTCACCCGGAAATCCAAAGGTCACTTTCTCCATCCCTCTTCGACTATGCTGCCGCTTCTCCTCTACCGGGTATCCACAGGTCACCTCCTCCACTCTCCATCGATGCCGCTTCTGTCCATGGAACCCTCATCTCATCCTCCGTTGCACCCATCCCCCCAGATGTCCACACGCCATGCACAAGAAGCAGCTCATTAGACCGGATGCTGAATGGGATAAGTGTGGATCTCCCCGGGAATTCTATTGTGCTGGCAAAGATAGATCTGCTTCTGGAGACAATGCTAAATGTGGAGCAACGGATGCTACAAATGGAACAACGGATGGATCGATGGATGGAGAAGATAGAGGATGACATTGCTGGCATACATTATTTGCTCGGTGCTAATGCCCCTGTTTCCCCAACGCCGGAGCAGGGGGGTGACATGGATGTGATGAATGGGACCTTCGACCCCCTTCCATCACCAAGCGCACCCCCTCCACCAGTAGATGTAGTGTACATGTATGCCGTTGAGGAGGACATGACAACCCCGTCAAGACCACGCCAGGAGACAACACGGCGACCATGACCGGAGGAAAGCTTCCTCCCAGACAACCTACCATCGCCCGTCGCCTCAAGAACACCCGTTCCCAAAAGACCTAAGTGGTATTATATATATACACACATGATGAAACAATATACAAATAAATGTCTCAGGGTTAACAAAAACATGCTCCAATATAAATACCACTTATCCATAACATCCTCAATGAAATACAATGCTATTTCCTAAACAAATCAAATGTAATCATCCAATCTAAAGCATCAAATTCCAATCCAAAGCCTCAAATGCCACTTAAACATTGCATTTACATTGTATACATGCTGCATAAAATGTAAGCAACATGTAGACGCAGCAAATCAATGTTAACAATACAATATTCCAAAGAAAATACCATTACATCAAAAGAATTATATTATGTAATCTAATAAATTCACCATCAATCAATTTGCATACATTAATTACATCCCAAAACAATTAAAATACCATCCATACCAATTACACAATTAACTATAGCAACCATTAAAGAGAAAAAGGTACCATCATACAAAATATATATATATAATACACACAAAAGAGACAAAGACAATCCCCTTAGATAGCACTCTATCATATACCACTAAAATAATAATATAGAATAAAAAGACCCGGATGCTCTGTCAAAGCAGATAATGAACAAGATTTTATTAATAGAGCAGCAGGAAACACTACCTTAAAAACATGAACATACTAATGGCAGCTGAAAATACATAGGTAGTCACAATAGGGGGAGGGGGGCTTACACAGATTAGTCAAAGCAGGGAAGTTTAGCAGACACAATAGGGGGAGGGGGTTTAACATAGCTTAGTCAAGGCAGGGAAGTTTAACACACACAATAGGGGGAGTGGGTCTTACACAGGTTACAGTCAAGGCAGGGAAGTTTAACACACACATTAAAAATATGTATTTAATGTATTTATTGTTTATTCTGCCTTAACCCTTCATTGCCTTAGCGGCTATCAGCTATGGTAATGAAGCAGCATTTCTGTATTTTTAATAATATTGTACAGTGAGCAGGGGGTTCCCTGAGCCTTAATTTTATTTATTGTGCTGCTGCTGTGTGTGAATTTTTTTTATTGTGGGTAATGGGTAGTGGGTGTGGGTGTGGTTATTTACACGGGATCCCCCTCCCCACATTTACATACAGTACACTGCACGCACAGAAACACAGGCAGGGAGATTTAACCGACACAATAGGGGGAGGGGGGTTTACACAGATTAGTCAAAGCAGGGAAGTTTAGCAGACACAATAGGGGGAGGGGTTTTTACATAGATTAGTCAAGGCAGGGAGGTTTAACACACACAATAGGGGGAGGGGGTCTTACACAGGTTACAGTCAAGGCAGGGAGGTTTAACAGACACATTAAAAATATGTTTTTAATGTATTTATTGTTTATTCTGCCTTAACCCTTCATTGCCTTAGCGGCTATCAGCTATAGTAATGAAGCAGCATTTCTGTATTTTTAATAATATTGTGCAGAAGCAGGGGTCCCCTGAGCATTAATTTCTGGCTCAGGGAACCCCCTGCTCACGGGTATTGGGTGTGGGTGTGGTTATTTACACGGGATCCCCCTCCCCCCTCCCCACATTTACATACAGTACACTGCACGCACAGAAACACAGGCAGGGATATTTAACCGACACAATAGGGGGAGGAGGGCTTACACAGATTAGTCAAAGCAGGGAAGCTTAGCAGACACAATAGGGGGAGGGGAGATTAGTCAAAGCAGGGAAGCTTAGCAGACACAATAGGGGGAGGGGTTTTTACATAGATTAGTCAAGGCAGGGAAGTTTAACACACACAATAGGGGGAGGGGGTCTTACACAGGTTACAGTCAAGGCAGGGAGGTTTAACACACACATTAAAAATATGTATTTAATGTATTTATTGTTTATTCTGCCTTAACCCTTCATTGCCTTAGCGGCTATCAGCTATTGTTTATTCTGCCTTAACCCTTCATTGCCTTAGCGGCTATCAGCTATAGTAATGAAGCAGCATTCCTGTATTTTTAATAATATTGTGCAGGAGCAGGGGTCCTCTGAGCATTAATTTCTGGCTCAGGGAACCCCCTGCTCACTGTACAATTGTTTATTCTGCCTTAACCCTTCATTGCCTTAGCGGCTATCAGCTATGGTAATGAAGCAGCATTTCTGTGTTTTTAATAATATTGTGCAGGAGCAGGGGTTCCCCTGAGCATTAATTTCTGGCTCAGGGAACCCCCTGCTCACTGTACAAAATAGGGGGAGGGGGGCTTACACAGATTAGTCAAAGCAGGGAAGCATAGCAGACACAATAGGGGGAGGTTTTTTTTACATAGATTAGTCAAGGCAGGGAAGTTTAACACACACAATAGGGGGAGGGGGTCTTACACAGGTTACAGTCAAGGCAGGGA